>JAQQSK010014528.1:0-11093 GCA_028658325.1 Potorous gilbertii | reverse complement strand
GCAGTTGGGTGAATGGGAAAGGTCTCCTGCAGAAGGTGTGTGTTGAGCTGAGTCTTAAGGGAAGCCAAGGAAACTAAGAGGAAGGAGAGTACTATTGCAGGCAGGAGAGACAGTGAGTACAAAGGCACAGACTACTTTTGCAATATGTTAATACTATTCTTTCCATCAATTTATACTGCCCTCAGGGCCCAACTCAGTCAGCTAACCTTTATGAAGCACCTACTAAGTGTCAGTCACTGGTGATAAAAAGAGGCAAAACTGAACAAACAAAACCAGCCCTTTCTCTCAAGGAGCTCACAATCGAATAGGAGAAACAACATGCAAACAATTACATACAAATGAGATCTTCACAGGATAAATGGTGAGTAAGTCTCAGAGAAAAGTCACCAGTGTCCAGAAGAACTGGGGGATGCTTCTTGCAGACTTTAGCTGAGATCTGAAGAGGAGAAGAGGGAGAAAATTCCAAAATGCATGGAGTTGAGTAATAGAATGTGGTGTTCAAGGACCAGCAAGGGGCCAGCTCAACATTGATCTTCTTTAGGAAGTCTTTCCTTACTAATAGCCACCCACAGAGTTGTCCCATTTTCTCTAAATTCCTTCAGCTCCTCTGTATCCACTCTCTACAAGGCTTTTTAATGTTTACTCAGTTATTACAATGGACTCTCTCTTTAGTTGGTATCACTGTCAGAGGTTACTGAAATAGAATAACCACTGGATTTGGAGTCAGAGGATCAGGATTTGAAATTAGGTTTGGCATCTGACTATGAGGCAGCTAGATGGTTCATTGCACAGAGTGCTGGGTCTAGAATCGGGAAGACCTGAGTTCAGATCTGGTCCTGGAAATGTAGCTATGTGACCTTGGGCAATTCAAGTCACTTAACCTCTGTGCCTTAATCCACTGGGAAAGGAGAAGGCAAATTGTTCTAGTATCTTTGCCAAGAGAACTCCATAGACAGTATTGATATGTTATGTTCCACAGGATCGTGAAGGGTCAGACATGACTGAAGACTGAACAACAACAAATCTATGTGATGATAGATGATTATTTAAATTGTCTGGGCCTTGATTTCCTCTGTTGAAAAATGGAAACGTTCATATTTTCACTCGCTGCCTCACAGCATTGTTGTAAGCAAGGCACTGTATATAGCACTTAAAGTGCCGTATGAATGTGAGTAGTGGTGTCAGTTTAAGTAGAAGGATATAAATGATTACTACTACCACTACTACAGCCACTATTACTACTATTACTTACTACTTACTACTACTACTACTACTACCACTACTACTTCCCTAGTGGACAGTAAGCACCTCTGTCCTGGGAATTATGTACCTTTTTCTTTTGTGACTCATAAAGGGCATAATTCAGTTCTCTACATGGATTATTTGTTTAATAAGTATTTGTGTCCAGATGTCCCAATGGTGATATTTCCTCCCTGTTCTGCCCTACTCAGATAACATCTGGAGGACTGTGATCAGTTCATTTTATCAAATGAGTCCTCTCAACATTCCCATCTTGCAGGCAACCTTATATTTCAGTTTGATTTTGTGCTATGGAAAGAGATGCTGGACATTTGCCATTTAGAGGATTTACTGTGTATGTAGAAAGAGGAATGTGGCTAAATTGTTAATTAATTGAACCAGACAGCCTCATACAAAGAGAAGCCAAGTCTAGTGTTAGGAGATTTTTAAGAAATCTGATTGATACTTACAGGGGAGAGAGAATTAACGACAGGTGGTCAATGACCCTTTTCTTCTTGCTCATATTGTACAGTAGCATTTTGGGAGAATCACTTTTACAGGGTATCCTCAAAGGCTCCGTGAAATTTTAAAACTATTAAAGCTTAAAACTACACTAAGACTCATGGGCCAGGCTAAGTCTGAATCACTGGGCCCTTGGGGTGCTCTGTTCCCTTCATCATTCATTTCTGTGGAGCTCTTCTTTTCCTCTTTACATTTAACTTTCATATATATATATGGCACATATAGGGCTAATTGTATTTCACAACAGCAGAGCTCCTGTGTTGCTCATAGTGGCTCCATAGGTAGAAAGTGCAAGTATTATCTTGTTTTTTTCCATATAAAGAAACTGAGGATCAAAAGATTTTAGGGTCCCTTTGACATCATCTTATCATTTTACAGGTGAGGAAATGAAGACCTGAGAAAGTAGCCTGCCTGGCTCTGGCTCTCATCCCCAGGAAGTGGGGCAGGGGCTGGCCCTTTATCTTCTGACTCTGAGTTCCTTGTTCTTTATACTACAGAATATAGAAGGCTGGATCCAGTCTCCTGTATCTGTCATTAGCCCTTTGAGGTTTACAAAAGGCTTTCCTGAGAATTCTGTAAAACAGTCACTTGAAGTGTTTTTTTTTTTTTGGAGGCAATTGGGGTTAGGTGACTTGCCCAGGGTCACACAGCTAGTAAGTGTCTAAGCTGGGGTTTGAACTCAGGTCTTTCTGACTCCAGGGTCAGTACTGTATTCATTGTGTGACCTGTGGGTGTTATACTGCTCATAACACAAATGCAAAAACTGAAATACAGAGGAGTGAGATGATTTAAGCATAGTTACACAGTGAGGGCAGCTCACAAAGACAGTGGATGTTAGAAAGTGCCACCATCAAGCACCAAGAAGATGTGAGTTTGAATCCTGTGTCAGGTATTTAGTAGTATGATGACATCCTGAGTAAATCGTTTTTGCCTGCCCCCTGCCTCAGTTTCCTCATCTGTAAAATGGGGATAAAGCACCTACCTTGTTGTAAGACTCATTGTAAGGATAAAATGAGGTGATATTTGAAAATTCTTGGCAAACCTTATAGTGTTATGTAAATATAAGCCATTATTATTAGTATATTAATTTATAGTGATTCAATTTTCATTATTTCCTTATCCTTTCTCTACATGATGTTCCCTATCAATTAATAATTAAGTCAAAAAACATTTATTTAGCACTCATTTTATGCTAATCAGTGTGCTAGGGAGTTAAAAAAAATGAGCCAGCCCTGCTCTCAAGAAACTTATATTCTGCTGGTGGAATATAACAGGTTCAAAAATATGGAAAAATAGAATATATACAAAACAAATTCAAAATGCTTTTGATGAGAGAGAGGAAGAGGTCACTAACAAATAGAGCAATCAAGAAAGGCCTTTTTGAAGGAGATATTATTAATCAAACTTTTAAAAAAACTAGGATTTCTAAGAGGGTAAGATGAAAAGAAAAGAGAGAGCATTCCAGGCATGAGGAACAACTATGTAAAGGATACAGACATGGAGGTAGGAACTTGTCTAAGATGAAGAAGTCAACCAGTTTTCAGGGACATAGAGTATTTTTCCCCTGAACTTTGTGTGTGTCCCATATATGATGAGGAGGGCATAAGGAATCTACACACAGCAAAGTTTTTGGAGACTGATGATTTCCTAACGCTGTGTGCTCTCTCCTCTCTCTCTGTGTCTCTCTCTTTCTCTCTGTGTGTCCCTCTGTCTCTGTCCTTCTCTGTCTCTATTTTTCTCCCCAGCCTTCTTGATCTGTATTGCACCCAGAAACAAGCCTTCTGAAATATAATATCAGACAGCATAGATTCATGTTTATTCTGTACATTCTTATTTAAGTACAGATTATCTCTCTTCTAAGGGATAATGTAAATTTTTTTAGGGCAGGACTCTTTCTTTTCTTTCCTTTTTTTTCCTTTGTAGGTTCATCACCTAGCACAATATCTCATTCATAGTAGATGTTTAAGAAATGTGTGCTAGTTGATTGATTGATCTGAAGAATGATGCAGAACATAATCAGAGAATAAGTTTAATTCACTTAGGTTAGAACAAATAGTTCTAATTGCTACCAAGTTTTTTCCCCTCAGGACTCCTAATTCTGATGTCTGGAGTCAAGAAGAATAAATGTGATTCCTGGTGAGTTTCTCATTACAGGAGATGTTCAAGCAGAAGCTGAATGGCCAGTTTTTACGAAGGGTCTTTGAGTTCATAGATGTAATGGGATCACAGATAGAGAATTACAAGAGACTTCAGATACCACCTATCCAATCTCCACATTTTTCTCAGATAGTGAAATTGAGGTTCAGGGAAGTTATGTGACTTGCCAAGGTCATACAGGTATTAACTATCAGGGATAGAATTGGAACATTAATTCCTTAGACCCCAAACATTTGTCTCACTGCACAGGAGATTTAATCCATCGGTCAGAAATTGAGCTACACCTCTGAGACATCACTTAGCCTTGAGATTACATGACTTGATTGGCAACATTTTCAAGTTTTTTGCAGTTATGATATTAAATACAGGTTTGCAATTGATCATTGTGGTGAAGTAGAAGGGTGTAGGGAATAAGGAGTTATCCTTAGAAGGGGGAAAACCTGAGTTCGGTCCTTCCTTTGGCACAGACATAGCTGGACGATGACAAGCTGCATATACCTGTGTCCTCAGGTAATTCTTGAAGCCTTTAAGCAAGTTGCAGAGTAGCTGCTGATCTGTAGTGGTATTAGTTACTCAGCAAGTATTTATTAAGCACTTTCTATGTGTCAGGCACTGTGTTTAGGTCTGGGTATACAAAAGTAAACGCTGTCTCTATCGATCTATCTACCTACTTAATTATCTATTTTTTTGGCCATTGTTTATGTTATGTCAAGGTTGGATGAAGTTCTTTCATTTGAATACTTTTTGAAATTTTCATTCAGTGCTTATTTTAATTTCCATATCTGATTTTGATTAATATCCATTAAAGGATGGGAAGGAAAAACAAGCAAAAGAGAAGTAGAATCTTGGAAACATTCACAGAGAAAAAGCATCATTTCCAGAGAACTGCACCAACCCAGACTTTTGGAGATGTACCCCTGTCCAAATTTGCTCTTGGCACTCCTCAAAGCCTTCTCTGGCATGGCTGGCAGGAAGGTTTATTCCTGCAGAGGAGCACTACTCTCTTGCTGGGTCGTTTTGCAGGTCTGCTCTGGAGCCCAGGTCCTGACACCAGCCTGATTAGCCCACAGGCTGCTAAACAGGCTGCTTCCTCAAGTCTCCTCTGGAGGAACCTCTTGGCTCTTCCACCCATCCATTTGTTGAATGAAACAGGGATGTCAGAAACTTATGGGAGGAATGGATTGGCTAAGGTCTGTCTTGCTGCTTGAAACTTCCCTGATGTATTGTTCCACAGAGTATAGCCAAGGGCCAGAGGTATCAAGGTGATTCCCCAGCAGACACTTTCTGATATGTCCCTGCCTCATATTATGACTTCGAGAAGCAGGGACAGGCTCAGGGGCCCAGGGGAACACTTGGGCCTGTCACGTTCCAGGTGGGTGAGGAATGTCTAGAAAGGTAATTGGCTTTTTCTCGACTGAAGCCTGCAAATTGAACTCATCAGGAAGCCCTACCCTGAGCATACCCATCTTCAGACAGCTGTGACTCCCTGGTTAAAACTGTTTTCGTCTCGTATATCACAGAGTGATCACCACAGATATTATTGCTTTCAGGACTACTTTCAATGACCAGATTCTTCTTTCCTGCCTGACTCTGTAAGAGCTTATTTTCTCAAACCTGTTCTCTCCACAGTAGGGAAAATCAGGCCTCTCGTTCAAGAGCAGGACTGAAAGTGACAGATTTTGGAACTAGCAGGAGACTTAGAGGTCACCTGGTCTAATTCCTTTATTTTATAGTTGCAGAAATAAAGATTCAAATATGGTGAATGATTTGCCCAAGGTTATATGGTGAAGAAGTAGCAGATTTCAGTTTTAAAGTTGGTTATGTGACTTCAAATCCCGTCCTATCATCACAGCTGAGATCGGAAGCCTAATTCTGTCTCCACATGCACTGTCATGCTAGAATTCCCTTTCTTTCCTCCCTTACCCCGCTTACACTCTGATAAGGAGCAGAAGAGACACTAAGTAGTACCTATACAAATGGGAGGAGAACTAGAAGAGAGCAGTATTATGAAAATTTAGAAAGGAGAGAACATCTGGAAGAAGCTGATAAAAAATTCAAATACTATATAGAGGTTGAGAAGGACTGGAATTGATAAAAGTCCATTTGATAGGGCAGTGAAAAGATCATTGATATCTATGAATGTGCTAGTCCAGTAGAACATTTCATGGGCAGGTCAGTGGCTCAGTGGATAGACTACCAAGCCTGGAGCAAGAAAGACTCATCTTCTGAGTTCAGATCTGACTTCAGATACTTACTAGCTGTGTGACCTTGGGCAAGTCACTTAACCCTGTTTGCCTTAGTTTCCTCATCTATTAAGTGATCTGGAGAAGGAAATGGCAGACCACTCCAGTATCTTTGGTAAGAAAAAACCACATGAGGTTCAAAAAATGTTGAACATGAGTGAAAATGCCTGAGTCATAAAAACAAACAAAACAAACAGCAGAACATTAACTACAAAAGAATAATATGATAAGGACTTGTCTCAGTGAACCCCATCTAAAAAGAGTGAGAAAGATTTGATTATAATTATTCATAGTATAGTAATGACAGTAGCTGATGTTTATTGAGAGCAAACAAGTTTGCAAAATACTTTACATACATTATCTCATTTGGCCCAACCAACAGCCTGGTGAGGGAGATACTGTTCTTATTCCAGTTTTTCCCAAAATTTATTGATTCATTTGTTTTCAGTCTTCAACCATCAATTCCATAAGTTCCAAATTTTCTCTCCCTTCCCCCCCCTCCTCAAGATAACATGCAATCTTATATGGGCTTTACACATACATTCCTATTAAACACATTTTCACATTAGTCATCTTGCATAGAAGAATTAAAGTGAATGGGAGAAACTATGAGAAAAAAAAACCAAAATATAACAGAAGAGAAAATAATCTGCTTCATCATACAGTTCCATAGTTGATTCTCTGGATGTGGATGGCATTTTGCAACAAGAGACTTTTGCAATTGTTTTAGGTCCTTGCATTGTTGAGAAGGATTTTATCCTTTGACCAGGCTGTGTAAGAACTAGTAGTAGTAGTAGAGAGGAAACAGAATAGAATACTCTCCGTAACTTAGGGTAATGAACCTTTCAGAGAAAAAGTTAAGAAAACTGCAGACAAGATAGCATTAGGGTTGGGTTAATAGTGGTGGCCTCCTCTCTACCTAAACTGGGTCCTTTAGACGTAGACCATTGATTCAGAAAACATGATAGGATCAGAAGATTTAGAGCTGTAAAAGACCTTAGTTGTCCTCTATTCCACCTCCCTCATTATAGAGATGGGAAGCATAGACCTAGGGAGGTTAAAATGAAAACTGAAAGGAGATATGATCAAAAATCTGAATGGATGTATAGAGATTAAAATTGGGATTGTTTGCCAAATTCTCCAATACAACCAACTATCATAGGTGATAAATCCACACTTATATTAGTGTCTGTTCTCCAGGAAAGGTGGGATCTTCAGTTAATTGAGTCTCATACAAGAATCTGAGTCACAACTTACCACAGATCACTTACTAACCTCCTGGTTGTCAGCATAAAAGTTCCCTCTGAAGCTTTTAATCTTCAGCAGTTCAAGCAGTCTAGCAGGGTCCTATAGTGAGGTACTGATTCCCCAGGGAGATAGATGACAAGATATTCATGTCTTAACTTCTCATTTCTAAATGTGCTGTAATGGAAAGAGAAATGGATTTGGAACCAGAGGACCTGGATTTGAATCTCATTTCTACTACCGGCTATGTAATTGAACTTGGATGAGTACTTAACTTTTTAAAATGATATTTTAATTTCCCCAATCACATGTTAGAAAACAATTTTTAACATTCATTTTGTTTAAAGTTTTGAGTTCCAGATTCTATCCTTTCCCCTTCCCTGAGACAATAAGCAATTTGATATAGGTTAAACATGTGCAGTCATGTAAAGAATTTCCATATTAGTCATTCTGTGCAAGAAGATAAGAAAGAAAGAAAGAAGGAAAGAAAAGAAAAGAAAAAAGAAATGAAGGAAGGGAGAAAGAAAAAAGGAAAGAAGAAAGGAAGGAAAGAAGGAAGGAAGAGAAAAATAGTATGTTTCAGTCTGAATTCAGACAATATCAGTTCTTTCTCTGGATGTGGATAACTTCTTTTTTTTATCATGAGTCCTTCAGGATTCTCTTGGATAATTGTATTGCTGAGAATAGCATAGTCCCTCACAGTCGTTCATTGTACAATATTATTGTTTCTGTATACAGTGTTCTCCTGATTCTGCTAATTTTACTTTGTTATGTAAGTCTTTCCTGATTTTTCTGAAATCATCCTGCTTGTCATTTCTTAGAGCACAAGAATATTCCATCACAATCATATACCACAGTTTGTTCAGTCATTCCCCAACTGATAGGCAGCCCCTCAATTTCTAATTTTCAGTCACTAGTAAAAGAACTACTATAAATCTTTTTGTACAAATAGGTCCTTTTCCCTTTTGTAGGATCTCTTTGGGCTAAAGACTTAGCAGTGGTATTGCTGGATTAAATGAAAGTACTATAATATTTTGGTCTCACTTCCTTCTTTCTACTCTTCCCTCCTTCCCCATCTCCTCTCACTCACTAGGACATTATTTTTTGGAAACAGAAGCCTGGAGACAAACTTTGTTACATTTATGGTTCAGCTAGATTATTCTAGAAAAAAGTTTGATCTTAGAGATGTTATCACGGCTACTTCCATTCTAGTATTTGCTCTACGTCTGGCACTACCAGTGAGGTTGCAAACTCTAACCCTATGCATGATGATTTTGCAGAAGAAGATGCAAGTTCAAGTCCTTGGTATCTAAAGTAGTAAGAGGAAAAAGACAGTCCCTGCCTTCAAGGAGTTTACAATCTAATGAGTTTGACAATAAGCAAAGAAGTATGTACAAACAAGATATATGCAGGATAAATAGAAGATCATTACAAGAGAGAAGGCAGAAGAATTCAGAGTGGTGGGAATGACTTCCAGTAGAAGGTGAGATTTCAGTTGGAACTTGAAGGAATTCGGGGAAGCCAGTAGGTAGAGATGAGCAGAGGTGTTATCCAGACATGGGAGGCAGCCAGGGATAATGCCAAGCTGAGGAATGGAGTCTTGTTCATGGAACAGTCAAGAACCCAGTATTACTGGATCAAAGAGTATATGTTGGAGAGTAAGGTGTAAGAAGACTGGAAAGATAGGAGGGGACTAGGTTATGAAGAGTTTTGAACTCCAAACAGAGGATTTTGTATTTGATCCTGAAAGGGATAGGGACCACTGAGGTTTATGGAGTGGGATTGGTGGTGTATGAGATGGTGGGACCTAAACTTTAGGAAAATCACTGTAGTGACTGGAGGCTAGTTTAGGGTGATACCCCTAAATATTTCCTGAAGTATTATGGTAATCAATTCATCTAATGAAAGTATGAACATCAGTGTTCCTTTTCCTTTCTCAGTTCTATAGTACACAAATTTCTTCCTCTCTAAATTGTAGGTATATAGTGTCAAAGGTGCTTTACAACTCTATATACTATGATCCAAGGACCTTAGTATTCATTGCCTGAGACTAAACATATCCAATTTATATCATAAAGAAAAAAAGGAATATCACCTTAGACTGTGGGAGTAGATTCCTTCAAGCAAATATGGTCCTACCCAACACCCTCTTGGCATGAACAGGCTAGAGTTATACCTTCAGAGACTGCTGAAGCAGTAACCAGAGATAGTTGAGAGTTATATGCTGGGATCTTAGAGTACAGAAAGTTCTTGCTTTACATTAGTTCACACTATGCAAATTTTTTACATAAAGGATTCTGAAAGAAATTCACATTCCAAAAAAGCACCTATATTTATTTTTCTGTATAGTACTGTGTTCTTCTCTCTCTCTCTCTCTCTCTCTCTCTCTCTCTCTCTCTCTCTCTCCTCTTGCCCATTGGCTCAGCAATCTCTGACATTCCTCTAAATAAACAAACACAAAAAAAACAAAACAAAACAAAAAATCTCTCTGACTGAAAGCACAACAGATATGCAGAGAGTCTGCATGGGAGCTTGACTTGAGACCACTGACCCCAAGAGTAGGTCTTTGCCCCATTCCACTGCTCACCTGTGTCTGCTCCAGTGTATCTGTCTTTCATCTGAGATACTATGTATCTGTCTGTGGCTGCCACATATTGCCCATCCTCTCTGTCTATGTCCATGTCAGGCACCCACATTTCTGCACACCTCACTTTTTTCTTCCTTTTTGTACTGGCTACACCTTTTCATGACTGCCCCTACCCCTTTCCTCCTCCTATTCTTGCTTTCCTGTGCCTGGACCCCATGTGTCCTTGAACGTTTTGCTAGCTTCTTCCCTGCTTCTCTCAATTCTTTCCTTCCTCACAATCAGGGGCAAAAATTTCTTTATATAAAGACCTGCAGAACAGTCCACTTACATAAAGTAAGAACTGTCTGTATTGGTTTAGAGGATTATGGTCATGCATCATTCCACTCAATTTTACTAGTAGGTTGGGAATGGAACAGAAGTCATTATCTCCACCCAAAACTCAGTCTTCTTCCTAAATTCCCTGGCTCTGAAGGATACCACTGTCTTTCTAGTCATTCAAGATTGCAACCATCTCAGAGTCAATCTTTTTCCCTTCCTTTTCTTCACTCCACATATGTGAACTTTTCTTGTTTCTATCTCCATGACATTTCACATTCATCACTTTCTTTCCAGGTACATGTGCTACACTCTTTGAGTACTTCATCATCTCTCAGTTGAACCACTATAATGGTGACCTAATTGGCCTTTCTGCATCATTCTTTCTCCTGGGTAGCCAGCTGGGTAGAATAGTGGATAGAACTGATCTTAGGAGGACCTGAGTTCAAACATGGTCTCATACACTTACTAGCTATGTGATCTTTGGAAAATCTGTCACAGTTTCCTTAACTGTAAAATAGAAATAAAATATAGTACCTACCTCCCAGGGTTATTATGAGGATCAAGCAAAATAATATTTGTAAAGTGCTTGCCACAGTGCCTGGCACATAGTAGTTAATAGATTTCTTCTTTTTTTCCTTCCTTTCTTTTTCCTTCCTTCATTTTTTCCTTCCTTCCTCTCTTGTTTCCTCTGTTTCTGCCTTCCTTATTTCCTCTCTTGTTTCCTTCCTTCTTCCTCCCTCCTTTACAACCTTCTTCCCTCCCTTCCTTCCTTCCTTCCTTCC
>JAQQSK010014527.1:0-11094 GCA_028658325.1 Potorous gilbertii | reverse complement strand
ACACTAATGCATGTTGTTGTAGTTTTGTCTAGCTTCAAAAACTGAGATCTTTGGGTTTATTAAACACTAGATTACGGTGATCATTTGCTATTGTATACTGTGTATCTAATCTATTCACCCAGTATATAATATTCAAGGATTCCATCTTCGGAGCATCTCTGTATTGTTTAGGCTTTGTGTGACTCGTTAGCTATCCCTAGCTATTGTACCAACCATCTTGATTCATACCACACCATCATTTCCTTTGTCTCAGAAGGCTGCCACAAAGAGTAAGGATAGGGCCCTCAACAGAGAGGTGACAAATTAGCTGGGTGCCAGAAATCTCTAGTGAGAAATGTATATCACCCCCAGCCCTATCTGAATTTTTTGCTTCACTATCATAGAGAACAGAATGTTGTTACAATCCACCTGGGTTGTTTGGTGGTTAGGGGATAGAGAATCCTACTGTCTATCAAGAAATATATCCTAAAATAGATTTCCCTTTCACTCATTCTGGTCAGAAATTGCCTGTAGGAGAGAAATAACCAACATTCAACTGGAGGAATATGGGCGGAAACCTCTGAACAGAAACTTGTTCTGAGTTTTGGATCAGTCTCAGTCATTTGCATGCCAAAGAAGAGGGTTTAGATCCCTGAGCAGGGTGAAGAGTCTATCTACATAGCCATTCAGGGGGCCCCTGAACCTCAAAGCTGGCAGCAATGGAGAGAAGTTCCTGTTCCAAGGAGAGCAGGACAGAGACATGCTGTAGAACAGCAGATGTGGCCCTGCCTCAAACATCTGAGAGCTGTCCAATCCATGTAGGTCTGATGCAAAGGAGGTTATTCCTTTTGCAACCTCAAGAGCAGCTTTTTTTTTCAGTGGAGCCTAAACTACAAGGTTGCTAAGATCTGTTGATACAGTTGTCTACAGCTCACAGGTCTCTACAAAGCGGTTTTCGTAATTCTGGAGCAACTCTGTTACTTCCTCTTTTGGGACAGATTTTTTAAATTTTATTTTTGCCTCTCACTTAAAATTTTTTATAGCTCATTTAAAATTTTTTTTAAATTTTAGACAAGTACTAAAACCTAAATACATAATAAGAAAAGAAAAAGAAACATTATAAACTTAAATATAAAAGAAAAATCATGTCATGTGCACAACAGAACATAGGAGAGAATTCAGAATATATGGCAATAACTTATCATTTCAAGAGAGCCTCTTTATTTAACACTATATATTATGTTGAAAGATGTCCATCTTAGGTTTTGTTTTGTTCTCTGCTACACTTTTTTTCTTTGTTCTTTTTTTACCCCTTCCTCTCCCCTATTTGCAACCACAAGGATAAAATTGAGCATGGACATATTTATATATAGATATTGATATAATAGCATACATACACATATAAACATATACTTTCCATAAGAAATTCTATTCCTAATCTTGGTTTTATGTTTGTGCATATCTTTTCTCCTCTCTCCAACTCCTCTACTTTACTTCCACCTACCTTACCCTCCTATTACTTAACCTACCTCCACTTCAGCAATCCCTTCCTTATCTTCCCATTCTCCTAAATCTAAACATCCTTTTATATACCCCTTTGACCTTTTCTGTCCCTCTCCCTCTAAAGCCCCCTCTCTCAATCCTCCCATTCCCCTAAATCGAAAGATTTCTTCTTCTAGATCCCTTTTTTAACCTATTCCCTCCCCCTCCCCCCTAAGGATCCCTCCTTTATCCTCTCCCTGCCTCCCTATGCTCTTTGAGTTTTATTTCTTTCTAAATTTACAAGACTTTTATACTGTGCTAGATGTGTGTGTGTGTGTGTGTGTGTAGTTCTCCTCTTAAACCCATTCTCAATGGAAGTAGGTTTCCTCTTGCACCTCATTTGTATAAGATAATCACTGTTGTAGTTGTTCTTGAATGACTTAATTTTTTGAAGTCGTATCATACTCAGGGCTACCCCCAATCTTTCTTATAATTCACCTAATTACTAGTAACAATCTTAGACATAGGTTTTCCATTTTCCATACATGAAGGGTACACATTCTGTCCTTATTTAGTCCCTTGGAATTGGTCATTGGTCTGTACCTTGTATTTCTCTTGGCTCTTGTGTATCAAATCTTCTGTTGAGTTCAGGGTGTAGTTTTTTTTAACAGTCTCAAAAGTCTGACGGTTGATCAATTGTCCATTTTTTTCATAATTTGTTGTCCTTGATCTGGGGGTTTCAGAGTTTAACCATAATATTTCTGTGAGTTTTCCTCGTAGGATCTTTCAGGTGATGATCAGTGAATTTTTTTTATTTCTACTTTCATCTCTTGTGCTAAAGCTTCAGGACAATTTTCTTTAATTATTATGTCAAGATTCTTTTTTTTGAGCAGAACTTTTTGGTAGTCCAATTACTGTTATGTTTTCTCTTCTTGATCTGTTCTCTAGATCTGTTATTTTTCTTATGAGATGTTTCACATTCTCTTCTATTTTTAAATTCTTTCTATTTTGGGGTTTTTTAATTTTTTCGTCTCTTATAACTTCGCTGACTTCCCCTTGCCCAATTCAGATTTTCAAGGAGTCATTTTCATCCTTCAGATTCTGGATCTCCTTTTCTAATGAGTTGATTTTCTTGTCATAATCTTCTTGTTTATTTTTTGTTGCTTTTCCTCCCTCTCTCTCATTTGATTTTTGAAGTCTTTTTTCAATTCTTCAGTGAATCCCTTTTGGGTAGGTGACCACTTGACATCAATTACTCTGTAGTGGGAGTGGGTTTCTTAGCTTCAGTGTCCTTCTTTGAAGGTGAATCTCTGTCTTCTCACTTCCCATAGTAGCTCTCTTAGATTCTTTATCCTTGGCCTGTGCATTTTTTTTGGTAATAATTTAGTTTTTATAATCCTCTCTAATCCCTAGGGTATGGGGGATGGTGCTTCTGACCTTTGATTTTTTTCAGTTTCTCCTCCCTGAACTGGAACTCAAGCTAAGACCTCCAACCTCCAGTTAGTGTCCACAGCCAGGGGCTTTCTGCCCCACTGCTTCAGCATTCACTGGGCATGTACTGGTTTCTTCTTGCTCTGCTGTTCTTTGCAGAATAGTTGGGTCTGGCATTCCTTGCCAGCAGAGGTTCCCTAGATCTTCCCCAGGTCAGATGCCCGACTCTTTCACTGTGGGGGGATGTGTGATAAAAGTTCCTGCAGCTGGAGCCGAGGCAGCCTCTCCAATCAATTAACCCCAGGGCTTGCACTTGCTATTAAAGTGGAGCCTACCCTGGAAGTGTTTACTCTTCATTGAGAGGAAATCTCTCCTAGGATTTTTCTTCCAGTCTTTTCCCATTGTTGCAAGAGAACCTCTGTTCTGCCCCTACTTTTATTTGTTTCACTGCTCTATGTTCTCCCAGAGGTGCTATTTTATCTCTTTTGTAGAGGAAAATCTTAAGAGCTTGAGATTTTCTGACCTACTCTGCCATCTTCCCAGAATCCTTTCTCCTTATTTTTTTTTTAATTTTAATTTTATTGGGTTGTTGTGACAGATTCTTGCAAGAACCAAATCAGAAGTGAACCTAGAGGAATATTGTATAGTTATGTATTAAGAGTGGGGTGGGGTTGGGTATGGACTTAAGCATTAGAGCATCCCAGTTATGGGAGGTTTCTATCCTCTTACAAAGGATTATTAAAATGGGTTACAAATCAATGCTTACAAATTGTGATGAGGTACTATTGAAAGAAATTTATACATAACTATGGACTCTTTAAATGTTACATAAATATTACATTACCTGAGGAAGGTATTTAGGAAAGAGGACATTTCAGCAGGCACAGTAAATTACCAGATACTGGGGAGGGCTTCTGTGGTTACTGGAAAGATATCCACAATTTTGTCTGTAGTCCAGTGTGCCCAGAGGCACCCCAGGGTGATTTTTCAGAGACTGAAGATTTTAACTAGGGGGAAGATTTACTGGGTATGACCAGGAATAGCAGTGTCATTCCAGAGAGCTGGAGAAGAAAACCACAAAGTTGTCACTTTGTGTCTTTTGTAGGAACAGGTGCCCTTCCATAGATATTTATTTAATGGACTATTGACTCCTTGTTAAAGATGATTGATAGAATTATGGAATTTGAAGAGGATTGGTTGAGTTGTTTGACCTGTACTACAGCCTAGGACTTGTGCTTTAAAAAGGAAACAGTCAGAAGACCAAAAGTGGGGAGGGGAATTGAGCATGGAGAAATGCAAACACTGAGAGACTAGGATCTTTGGTAAAGGAAATGAAGCTTGCACATCTATACAACTTCCAAGGGAACCTCTAATCCCGATGACAGCTGTGGAGAGACAGTGGTTGAACCTCTGGGACAGAGAGACAATGGAGATCTTGGAGTGGTGACAAAATAGCCCCAGCAGAGGAGGAAGCCTCTGAGATAACAGCCAGGGAGAGTGGGAAAAGGATGAAAGTTCAGAGAAAAGGGAGTGTCTAGGAGAAGTAAATAGGAACCTTGACTTTCATCAGTAATGAGTTTGCTGTCCAGAGAGAAAGGAATCCCGCAAATCAGAGGTCCTATAACACTGGGGTACTGTAATAGCTCCCCCAAGCCAAGGTGACCCTTACTAAAGGTGTGAGTTGCTTTGCTGCTTCATATGCTCTGCTGGGAGTCCTTTGGGTTTGGGGGTTTGTTTTTGTCTGTATTTTCTGTGGTATAAAATAAAGGCTATATTGGATATGTATTGTTAACTGGAGTGCTTACATAGAAAGTTTTTACCTTTTCTGTGGAGACCTAGACATGAACCAAGTTATATATTTCCTGTGAGTTGGAGTTGAAACCAAAGAGTGATTTTGTGGGAGGCCCCCCCCATCATTAAACCATGTCACTGTAAACCCAGAGTCGGTTTAAGCGATTTAAGCAAATAATTATAAAGATTTAAATTCTTTCATTTTGAGGTATTTTGCAATGGCATTTTAATCATTTCCAGCCTATCTTATTTATTCTTTTAGTTGAAAAGAATCATTTGGAAGGAAAATATGTTGTTAACTGGGGACTAGTGAATTTCATTGCATTTTGTCTCATTCCAATTTTAAGTTAACAAGCCTTTACCAGAGATGAAGATAGCAAATACCTCTGTTTGCTTATTATTAGGATCATTGTAAGAGTAGCTGAAAAACTTAATATCAGCAACCATTTTGGTTATCCCTGCATGCCCAAATCCATAATTCTCAGTGAGGTCTCTTGTGTGATGTTACAGAAAGGAAATTAGTAGAGCTCCTTTATCCATGACTATTTCAGAGCCTACAGAAGATAGTTTACCAGTTTGTTAACAGTTGACTGTTTTCTGCCCCATGGCCCCTATGATGGGAAGGCAATAACTGATCTCAGGCCCAGTAAATATGTTCATTAATTTAACCCTTTTACTTTGCATAGTGTTGATGTATAAGACCACCATTAACTTACACATCCATAGTATTTTATAATTTACAAAATATGTCCCTCACAATCTTGTGAAAATATTGAAGTAGTATTTTCCTCATTTCATAGATGAGGAAATTGAAACTTAGAGATATTAAGTGATTTGTCCATGGCCGCACAGCTGTGAGTAGAGATTCGAATCCAAGTGCTGTTCTGTTTCCATTATATCATGCTGCCTCCCTCTCAATAACATTTCACATTCATATAGAACTTGTGCAAAACACTTTCCCTATACATTGTCTCATTTGGTTATCACAAATGCCTAGTTTGGCAAGCCTGGCATCATTCCTGTATTACAGGCAACAATATTAAAGCTCTTGGAGGTTTAAGTGTCTGCTCAGGGTAATATAACCATTAAGTGTAAGGATTAGAACTCAGATCTCCTGCATCTTGTTCCTGGATTCTCTCTCCTGTATTGCACTGTCACCTAAGCAAAAGGACATTATTTCTTGGATTTTTCAAAATGTATTCGATACTCATGAAATTGAAAGTGGCTACAGTCAATAATAAGTTCAAGCTGAATTCAGTAAGGGAAGTTATCTTAGTAATATTTTAGTGTTATTACTGCTTAGATGTACTGAAATACAGTGTCAGTGCAACTCTTTTAAAGGGAATCATTATCCCCTTGGGTTGGTATAATGTTTTTACTAGGATCAGAGTTCGTTATTGAGGTTTATGTTTGGATTTGATTTCTCTGGATTTACTAGGCATTCTGTATATTGCTGTGGATAGTTTTTGACTGAGAGCAGGGTGCTATGCTGTATTTACACAAGTTAAAGAATGAATGAAAAAAGGAAGTAGCGGTTTGGAAAAAGACATTTGAGAGAAAATGTCTTCTCAAGAATTGGGATAACTGAATTCATATTCTGGTTCTGCCACTGATGAGACAACGTAAGCATGTATTTCTACCAGAAAAGAAAAAGGTCCAAGATTGAGAACTGGAAGGATTCTTATAGGCCCCATCATTTTACTTGTTTCTACTTTCTATACCTATATGTATAAAAGCCATAAGTAAGACAGCATAGGTGAAAATTAAATATAGACATTAAAGTAATGTTCTCTAGATCAGTAAACATGGAAAAACCCAAGCTCTTCTGGGTACTATTTTACTTATTTGTAAAATTTAGGAATTACAAATGGCATCACACGGTATTTTTCACTGGGTCTCTTAAATAATATAATGAGTGATTTTAGTGGAAATATTATGTAATTAAAAATGTGGATATATTATAGTGAATTATTGTAGTGAATATATTATTATATGTTATATGTAATTATAGTGAATATTTTATAGAGTGATCATTTGAAACATACTTAGTACTTGGATTTGGAATTTGATGAGAAAGTATTTTCTCTCTAATGATTAATTTTTCCAAACAACTAATCAAAAACTATCCACACCAATATATGGAATGCATAGTAAATTCAGAGGAGTCTCATAGATTTGGAGCTGAAAGCAGCCATGGAGATCAGACTATACTGGTCCAGATTCAAGAAATCAAAGAGATGAAAGATTTGTAGATTATTCAAAATGCCTTACACCTGTATATCATGAATATTTTCAAGAAAAGAGTTGGAAAGCACAAGATGTGGCAAGCAGCGAACAACATCCCAAAAATCTGAAAATTGTACCCCAACAAAAAAGAAATAGGTAACCTGTATGAGAGTAAATTCAAAACCAGTTTGGCTTTGTACAGTCAGAACTTTGGTTAAAGGTCTAAATTAGGGGTAGGAAACCTGGGACCTTGAGGTCACATGTGGCCCTCTAGGTCCTCAAGTGCAGCACTTTGAATCAAAGGGCCATGCTTGAGGACCTAGAAAGTCACATGTGGCCTCGAGGCCTCAGGTTGCCCCCTCTCCCCACCTCCCCCCTGGAAATCAATTGGAATAGAAAATTTAAATGAGAAAGAAATCACTGATTACAGTAGTTCCAAATTGATCAGTTTAAATAACCTGTAGACTTTAAAAATAAAGACACTGACTACAATTTCTTAGAAAACTTTTAACTGATACAAAATGTCTGAGGTAATGAAAAAGCCAAAAGAACCAGGAAAAAACCTCAGGCAATTAGTACTTGACCTCCTTGCCCCTTGGAAAGATGTAGCAACCGTAGGCAAAGTTGATTTCAAGTACAACCGTATTTGCAAAACAGTGGAGGAGAATGCTGGAAAATTACAAGCAGTGTAGAGGCCTATACAAAACTGTGTGAAGCTGTTAAATGAATTTACAAAGATCTTGGCATGCCTGAGGCTCTAAAACTTTATCTGGAGAACATTTTTTTTGGTGAAACTAAAAGGAGAGAGCAGTAAAACCTAAGGAGATCAGGGAAAGTTTCCCTTAGGAAGTGGAATCTCTGTTGAGCTTGAAAGGAAGCTAAGAATTCTCCAACAAAGAGATGCAAAATGGAATAGATCTGCTAGTGTTTTACTATTGTTTTCTCACCATTATAACCATAGCAGAATGACTGCATTTGAGCTCGTTCACTGGATACCTTATATAACTATATAAGGAATTGGCAGTAGATTTTAAGAAGAAAAAGACAAAATGAACTATTAAATCCTCCGCACGGAAGTGATGATAAAATTTCAAAGCCATGCAGGTATCATTTTTAAAGATGTCTTAAAGATGTTCACACCTATCTTTGGATATCTTTTGGGAGAGATTCCCAAAGAATATGAAAACATCCCAAATGTTATTATTACGCCAAAGAGGCAACCAAGAAGATATTAGTAGTTATCATCCCATATGGCTACTTTTTCACCTCTACAGACTGTTTTATGTGAACGTTCTATGTATGTATTGGGGGTAGAAGGAATCAGGAAAACTCCTATAGAACCTTATCCAGTAAATCATACTTCACACTCACACAATGGACTGAACAGTGTAGAAAATAAAAGATAAGTTTTTTATTGTTTGTTGTTGTTTACTTCTTTTCCGTTGTGTCTGACTTTTCATGACCCCTTTTAGGGTTTTCTTGGCAAAGATACTGAAGTGGCTTGCCATTTCCTTCTCTTGATGAGGAAATGGAGGCAAACAGAGTGGTGTGATTTGCCCAGTCACACAGCTAGTGTCTGAGGCTGCACCTTCCTTACTTCAAGCCTGGCTCCCTATCCACTGCGCCACGTAGTTATCATTGCACCACCTTGCTGTTAATGATGACAAAATGGTCTTTTACTTGGTAGAACAAAATAACAGCATTATGGGCTTTTCTAAGACCATAAAATAATCTTTACTAGATTTAACCACAGAGACAACTGTATGCAATAAACCTCTGATTATCATTTCAAGTGAGACATAAAACAAGATACCTACACTTGCCAGGTATATATATTATCTTAATTCCATGAAAGATCCTGCAAAAAAAAATACGAAGCAGGATTGTTTATGGATGTTAAGGTCTTCCACATGCTCTTGCAAGCAGATGGCATTTTGTTGATTGCTTAAAGTTAGAGAAAAACTAGAGGGCCTCCTAAATTCGATCCAAGACCTCTCAAAAGAGCATGGCTCAGCAATTCATGTAGGAAAAACAGAATGGATGAAGAATGCATATTGCTCCCATTATGACATGTAGTTAGAAAGATTAGCCCATTGAGTATACTTTGCACTGATCAGACCACATCTGGAGTGTTGTGTCCCATTCTGGATGCAAAATTGTAGGAAAGAAATTGAGGAACTGGAGAATATCTACAGGAGAATCATAAGATTGTATATTTAGAACTGGAATGAACCTTTATCATATTAACACTAATAGGCAGCTGGGTGACACAGTGGATAGAACACTGGACATGGAATCAGAAAGACTCATATTCCTGAGTTCAAATGTGGCTTCAGACACTTACTAGCATGTGACCCCTGAGCAAGTGACTTAACCTTTGCCTGCCTCATCTATAAAATAATAACATCAGACTCTCAGGGTTGTTGTGAGAATCTGATGCAATATTTGTAAAGTTCTTTGTATACTGCCTGGCACATAGTAGGTGCTATGTAAATGCTAGCTATTATTATGACAAAAATCCTCTGAAATATTGAAGTATAAAATAGGTTTGTTTAGAATGGCAGTTTTTATTTAACTTACTGATAAGAGTGCCTATTACATATTATTTTCGGTATGTGAAAGTCACATCTGTACAATAAAATGATATGTAATTCATATTTTCATGATCAAACTGCCCCCCATTATTCTGAGTTAGCTACATTTATTGCACATGATAGAGTGATGGTAGCACAGAAATAGAACCTTAATTCAGCCACATTTTCAAAGGTTAGATTTTAAAATGTATAAAACTTCCATTTGTGTATAATACTTTGGTAAACATAGATTTAGAGCTGGAAGGCCTGTTCAGTAAACATTTATTAAACATCAACTATGTGCCAGATACTGTGTTAAACTCTAGGCATATAAAGAAAGGTAAAAGACAGTGCCCACCCTCAGGGATCTTATAGTCTAATAGGGGAGATGACATGAAAAACAGCTAGGTACAAGCAAGCCACATACAGGATAAATTGGAAAAAACCAACAGAATGAAGTCAACTAGAATTCAAGGGGACTGGAAAAGATTTCCTGTAGAAGGTAAAATTGTGGCTGACACTTGAAAGAAGTCAGGAAAGTCTATAGGCAGAGATGAGGAGGGAGAGAATTCCGGGCATGGAGGACAACTGGGGAAATGGTTGGTTTTGGGAGATGGAGTGTCTTGTTCAAGGTATAGCAAAGAGGATACCTTGACTGGATCACAGAGTGTGAGGGGGAGGGGAGAGGAGGGAATGAATATGTAAAAGATTGGAAAAGTAGGGAAGGGAGACAGGTTATATGAAAGGCTTCAAACACACCAACCAGAGGATTTTATATTTAATCTCAGGGGCCAGGGATTCACTGGTGTTTATAGACTAGGGTAGTGACATGGTCAGAAAGGGACCTTAGAGGTCATTAAGTTCAACCTCCTTATTGCAGAGATGAAGAAACTGAGACCAGAGCTGTTAAGTTGCTCAATATTCAAATGTAGGTCTTCCTGACCTCCAGTAGAGTGCTGTAGCTACTATACACAGGGAGCTTCTCATAGACAGATGCATAGTCTGAAAGTGGTTAAGATTACCACTACTGTTGTCATTTTATGTTGAATAGTAATATTTCCTTAGAAGGCCATAGGAAAATACAGTTCCAGAGATTTCCAGTGCTTGAACTAGAAATGGAAATGTCAACACACAGCTTTCTTGGTATCTGTGTCCATATACTTTTTTGCTCTTCTCACAAAGGTTGTCTCAAAAGTTATTATTAAATAAGTTCACTTTGGTTGATTAGTAATTTGTAATTATTGGGGCAGCTAGGTGGTGACGTGAATAGTGCACTGATCCTGAGTTCAAATCCAGCTTCATACCCTTGACACGCACTAGCTGTGTGACCTTGAGCAAGTCACTTAACCCTGATTGCATTGCTTCCCCCCTCCAAAAAAAAATTGTAATTATGTTAAGTCCTACTCCCCAGTACCTCATCATGCCATGGAGGTGGCCCTAGGTTCTGGGAGGCTATGCCAGCAGAGCTCAACTTCTAACAGATCTATAAGGGCTTCAAAAAGAGTACTGGGCGTGGACCCTGTCCTAGATAAGGTATTGAGAAAGGCCTATCACCAGTACCCTAGCCACCAGGGGATGAATTTTTTGCCATGATAATGCAATTATTTGAATG
>JAQQSK010014525.1:0-11095 GCA_028658325.1 Potorous gilbertii | reverse complement strand
CACCAATAACAACAGACCAACTAAGGAATTTGGCTAATGATGACAAAAAATTACTCATTTAAAAACAACAGCCTTAACCTAGGTTCTCTAAGTTGCACAAGTTCAAGCTCCCTCCCAACTGAAGAAAGGAACTTTCATCTTGTTCATGGGAAAAGTGTTTTTATGAGATTTTTAAAAAATAAGACAAACAAAATAAGCAAAACAAGCAAACCAATAAGTATTATTTCTTCCCTTATTATAATCAGGGGAACAAGCCTTCTAATAAAATTGTGTTCAACAGTTCCCCTATAAACTGCCTCCCACATCCCAGTTCCACCTGGTATAATATAAAATGTAATATACTTCGGAGGCATTTTTATTAAAAGTTTTTAGATGACTATATGTGGCAACGCAATGCATTTATGATTTCCTATTAGGTCCCCTTTTATGGAGGTTAGAATCTTTCCCATCTCATGGGGCATGAAGAGTGAATTTCTTTGATAACCCTTGGGTATTTCTGATTGTCTCTGTCTCTCCAAATCTATCAGTTTCTTACTCTTTCACATACAAAATTAGGGGAATGCTTAGTTTGCTTATTTTCATCATGTGTGTCATGTCAAGGTCCATATTTTGCTGTGACCCCAGCTTGGCCTTTCTCTCTCTCTGCCTTTTTAAAATTGTATGGCATTGTATTAAATCTGTAGTTCATGGGGGAAATGATTGGTCACACCTGACTTTATTAAAGCTGCTCTAAGATTGCAGTTATCTTCAGGGACAAATTTTGGAGGCCCCTAAAGAATATTACTCTTTAGAAATTAATCCACAGGAATGTAAGTAAGATAATTCATGACTTGTTGTAGAGGCGAATTAGGGATGGTTTTTAGAGAGAGAAAAAAGCTCCAGCAAAATATGGTATTTATAGGAGAGAATGAAGGTAGAGGAACAACTCAGTTGGGAGGGGTCCCTCAGACAGTTCATGTAATCTTTGAATAAACATATTACATGAATACATTTATCCTGTCCCTATTCTTTGTGTTCAAGACTGTAACATCCTGACACTAAATACACTAAGTAAAAGAAAATGGGAACAGAAAGAAGAACCACTAAAGCTCAAATTGAATGTATGAGCCAAAGTTTTTGGAGGTGATGTCTTCTACTTTGAATAGTGCAGGTGTGAGATGATGACGGCCAATACCAAGGAAGTGACGGGTGTCAGAGGAGGGAAGGAGGAGTATGTGAGAGATGTTATGAAAATAAAAGTGGAAGGCCTTAGCAGTACATTGGAAATGGAGGGTGAGAATTGAGGATGACACTGAAGTTACAAGCCTGGGTTATGGGGAGGATAGCCTCGAGTTCACTAGTAACAGGGAAAGGAGGGGTGGGGAGGGTTTCGGGGGAAAGATAAGGAACTCAGTTCTGGACATGTTGAATTTAAGATGTCTCCCAGATATCTAGGGACATCTGTCACCCCAGACGACTAGGCAGTTGGAAATGCAAGTCTGGAGGTCAGCAGACAAATTGATGAATAAATAAATATGAGAATCCCAACAGAGATAAAAATTGGATCCATAGGAGTTGATGAGATCATCTGGTGAAATAGCGTGGTTCCCAAACTTATGTGGCCTGGTGTTCACAAAGCCTATCCTTTAAAAAAATTACTCAACAGCCCCTGGAAATCTGCTTTCTTTAACTCTTTAATCTTTTTTTTTTTTTTTGAAATTTGCATCATTTAAAAAAAAATTCCACCCCTGGATCATTCCAGCACCCCTTGGCCCAAGGGGTGACTTTCCTCACTTTGGGAACCTAGGAGAAAGAAGAAGGCCTAGGACATAATCCTGTGGGACATCTGTGGTTAGTGGGCGTGATCTGGATGAAGATAAAGCAAAGAAAACCGAGTGCTCAGATAGGAGGAGGAGAGCCAAGAAGGAGCTATATTATTAAAAGCAAGAGAGAAGGGGCTGTCAAGGAGAAGCAGTAATAGCTGGGAATGGAGATGGTGCTTCCCAGGATAGCTGGGGGGACTGGGAAGCAGGACCAAAAATCTGATAGGTGATTAAATGATGAGTGTCTTGTTTCCTTTTTGTCTTCTTATTCAAAGAGCTTAGCATAATACTTGAAGCAATATGAATGCCAACTATTACTGTTTGTATTGTTGTTAAAGGACTGTGTAAATTCAGAGAGGTGGTGCTACAGTAGATAGACCCCTGGACCTGGATATAGGAAGACGTCAGTTCAGATTTGGCCTCGGACACTTACTCGGTCACTTAATTTCTGCCTGCCTCAATCTCCTCATTTGTAAAATGGTGGCAGTAATGTCATCTATCTCCCCAAGTTGGCATGAGGATCGAACAAGATATTTATAAAGCACTTTGCAGACCTTAAAATTCTTTATAAATGCTGTGTTGTTATTATTAGGAATCAATTCTAGCATTATACAGCACGTAATTATTGTGTGATATAAGCTACAAGTACTATAGTAATTAAGGAAAGGGCAAGATAAGTTCAAAAAGATTGCTAAAATTCTTGAAATTTCCCTAAATCTGAGATTCTTTTGAAAGGAGAGTGTGTGTTTATAAATACATATATATATATATGTATATATGCATATATGTATATATACATACATATACACACACTTATATTTATGTATGTATGTCTATGTGTATATGTATGCATGTGTATATGTATATGCGAGTGTGTGTATAAGTGTATATATATGTGTATTTATATATATAAGTGAAATACAAATTACATGTTTTTTCTCAGTTTATTTCACTAACTATTCCTGTCTTGTAACAGATGATGTTTCTCACAAGTTTCTGTATTATAGGAATAGAGTGGTATGTGAGAAGAACTTGCCCAAGGGGATCACACATTGCTAGAGATTGTGAAATATTCCTGAGGGTTAATCCCACAATCTAGTTCTTTGGAAGTAGTCCTTATGGATGTCTCAAACATTTCTCTGAAAGTGGCTAAAGGTTGCTAGAGATTGAAATTTACAGAATTCATATTCCATTCCCATTTAAAGGTGGAAATCTTGAATAGAGGGCTTTATTTGCAGCATAGACATTAACTTTTCAACCTTAACTATTTAGGTTACCATGTCCTCAATGAATATTATCTCCTAACCCCACTAGCTTGGTAAATGGACCTTGGCAGACATGGTATAAACTGGTTAGCTTTTATGGTTAGAAAAGTGTGTTAATGAGTTTCAGGTTCCTTTTCCTCATCCTATAACCACAGATCAGAGCGAATGGAAAGGCTTTCCTACCCACTTGAGAACATTTGTGCTTTTTAACTTTGACTTTTGGAAAGTTACACATAACCCTTTGTTACATAACAAAGGAGATACTCTAATGTTGAGAATTTCAGGCCACATAGAGGGCAGAGTAGCTCCACAACAGGATGACATTCAGAATTTTGGCAAGGAAAAGTCTTGGTAGCACTCTTCACCAGTATCAGTTGTCTGCTTTATCTACGGATAGCCCTCAGGCAACAATCTCCCCACTCACTTTACCTTATTGCAAAACACTAGGTACCTGGGATAGGTCCTCTTTAGTCCTAAAGCCATCTTGTCTATATTCAGCTCCCTCAAACTTCCATCCCATTTAGATATGTGTGGCTGATGACTCAGAGTGGCAGGGATTTCAGTAGTATATGATTGGTGAATAAAATGGCAGATAGTGAGTTTAGTAATGAAATGAAAATGCTCCAGTATATTTTGACTTTAACTTTAAAAAATGTATCAGGCACAAAAGCACAAAGAAATTGAGCCCAGACTTTGAGTATCAAAATTATTACAACGAATGATGATTGTGAATCCCTCAAAGACCAACCTATTATCTATGGCATACGAAGGGGAGGGGAAATACTAGAAAAAGTAGTAAAATGCAAAACAGTGATGTACAGTGGGATCTCTGTTTGACTCTATGGTAACTGTGAAAGCCTGGCAAGAACCCTGAAATACTGGTCAGCTGGACTTTGGCAATATTACTAATTGGGTTAGCACCCTGATAAAATCATTCCTATGAGGGAAAAAAGCAGTAAGAGGGAAAAGATAAGGTTGCATGCTGGGCCCTAATCAGAACTGCTGTGGTCATCAGCTTGACACAGAGAACAGCAAAATAAGTGGCATCTTAAGAATGCAGGATATATCAGAACAAATTAGAAATACCGATACCCATACTTCTGGAAATGCTCCAGTGCAGATGACACTGACTACTAACTCAGGCAAATCATGAGTGTGCACAAAATGGACTGAAGATATTTTTATTGAGAACCAGTAGTCTAATACTACCAGTTATAGGCAAGGACTTAATACATAATTAATTAATTTGCCAATGACATCCTTAATTCAAAATGTTCATTGTAGGAAAATCTTAAGAAATAATTTCATTCCTAAATCCAGATTGGGTTAAATAATAGTGAATATTAAGGCAGTACTTAAATCTGAAGAGGGTAAGCCAAAAACCCTGAAGGACAGAAAATCTATATTTATTACAAGTTCTAGAAGTGCTACCTAGTAAAAAATTAAAAAGGGAAAATATTACTGATATCATATAATTTTGAAGAAGAGATAGGAATACTTAAAATGTGATTTTCAAAAGTCCTTTTGGAATTTAAAATATAAATTCAACTAATAGATAAATTATACTAAACAGAATACTTGGGGTTTTTTTGTTTGTTGTGTTTTCAATTTTCCCTCCTAAACAGCAAAAGTTTACCTTCTTTCTTATCATCCCCAAATTGAAGAAAAAAAGAAATAAACAAATGAAACAAATTTTCATATTGATCAATTAAAAAAGGGGACTTTTCATTTCTCAATCTGAGTCTTCCATCTTTCTTTCTGGAGGTGGGTAGTATTGTTTCATTATTAGTCCTCTGGAATCTTAATTGGTCATCATGCTAATTAGAGTTCCTAAATTTATCAAGGGAAGGGAAGGCAAAGGGAATAAGTATTTATATAGAATGTACTATGTGCTAGGCATTTTACGAATATCATCTCATTTGATCCTCATAACAATGAAGTAAGTATTATAATTCACATTTTACAATTGAGGAAACTGAGGCAAACAGAGGTTGTGACTTCCTCAGCATCAGACAGCTAATAAGGGTCTGAGGCTAGATTTGAACTTGGGTCTTCATGACTCTGGGTCAAATGTTCTGTCCACTGTTCAACCTAGCTGCCTAAATTGTTGGACTTGGCAATATAAATTGTTTTTCTGGTTCTTATTTCATTCTGTATCAACTCATAGAATTCTTCCCAGGTTTTTTTTGTAAACCATCTTTATGATCATTTTATCTTAGAGTAAGTATTCCATCAAACTTATATATCATAATTTTTTTCAGCCATTTCCCAGTTGATGGGTACCCTCTCAGATTCCAATTTTTTCCATCCCCAAAGGAGATGCAAGTATTTTTGTATATCTTTATAGGTTTTTTTCTCCCCATAAGACTAATTCAAGGGTGTACTAGAGCCATTTTGAACTGCCTCATGAGAGTTAAATTTTTAGTATAAGGATTTACACCTGGGAAATCATCAAATGTCACATATCAGGGCTTGATTCATTTTTTGTTGATGGCTTTAATTTAATAAAGTGATGGAGAGAATGTTAATTATGTAGTTTAAACTTAAAAGTGTGAGGAGTGGGTTGTTAAAAATTTCTAGGCCCATACTATCTCTCCTTCAATCTGCTTTCTCTTATTCTCCCCTCTTCTTTAACTTCTCCCCTAATTCCCTGTTGAATTAAGTGTATTTCTGTACCCAGTTCTGTGTGTGTATTCTTCCCTCTTTTGACCATTTCAGAGGAGTGTAAGGTTGGAGTGGGTCAGCAACTTCCTCCTTGTTTATATAAACTTCTACTTGTATATCCCAATTATGTTAGATAATTTTCCCTAACCTTCTCCTTCTCACCCAAGTCTAATTACTCTTCCAAAACCTTTCCATTCATAAAGATCATCAATATAACAAAATCATGTCCAGGCCTTCTGTCTAATTAAGTTCCCTTTCTGACCCCCAGTGATACTAAGGTTCAGAGCACACATATGGATCATCTTCCCATTTAGAGTGTAAGCAGTTTATACTTGTTTAGTCCCTTATGATTACTTACTCCACTTTACTGTTTTATGTTTTTTTTTATTTCCTATGTTTGCACTTCAAAGTTTCTATATCAAATAAATAAATGTTGATTCTAAATCAATAAATATTTATTAAGCACCTGCTATGTCCTGGGTGCTGTGCTAAGTGCTTTGGATATATCCAGCTATAAGTTGTGATTTTTTCATTAGCAATACTTGAAAGTCCTCTATTTCAATCAAAAAACCCATTTTTTCCTCCTGGAGAATTATACTCATAATTGAATTATACTGTTTTGGTGGAGAAATTGTTTTTGGTTGCAGGACTATATTCCTTTCCTTTGGAGTCAGTCAATAAACATTTTACTAAACCCCTATGTGCCAAGCACTGTGTAGGCACTGTCAACTCTCCAGATTTCCAGTTTTAATACTGATTTCACTATACGCCTCTTAATAACTCATTTCATCCATATATATTATGACCCTGTCTTTTGATATCCCCGAATCCTCCTGTTCATATGATCATAGACTTAAAGGGTGAAATCACTGGAAGTCATCTAGTGTGACTTCTCATTTTGTAGGTGGGCAAGCTGAGATTCAAAAGACACATTCCAATCCACAATTCAACTTTATACATTCAAACCCAGGTCCCTTGCCTTCAAATTCGTTTCTCTCTCCTCTACCCTTTACTGGTTCTTCTAAAGAACTCAATTACCCACAGTGAATGTCAGAATGCCACGAAAATCTCATGAAAATCAGGGCAAATAAGTAGATGAAGAAGGGAAAGGTCTTATTACATTTCTTTTAAAGTCCATTGCCTAACTTCTGTCACCGTGCTCATTTTTGGTGACTTCTTTGACACACTGAGGAACCAGAAATACACTGATCTCCAGCAATTTACAGGGAGCATTAGCTTTTTCCAGAGGGGCCAAGCCCAGTTTACTCAGCCTGTTGGGTTGATCTACATGCATCCCAATCTCATAGAATAACATTTTAACTGAAAAGTGGGGCCACCTGCCATTCAGCATTGTTTACATTGCATCTTTGTACAAGCAGACCCATTTAAGTAATCTCTAGTCTGAAGCTCCTTTCAGTAATAAAAACTAAGGTCGTGCATTCTTAATGATGGATCTTAGAGCTTGTTTACAAGAGTAGATGCAGAATAGTTTACAAGACAAGATATTGCCTTGGTTCCTTGCTCTAGTTTTCAGAGTGCCCTCTTACCTAATTAAATATTGGAACTGCTTCAAATCCTTTTGTAAATCATGGAGTATAAATGTGAAACTTATTTAGATAACATTGTATATCTGTGATCTCATACAGATGAAGACTTCCTCTACTGGTATGGGTCATAACCCTTCCATGCTTCGTGTCCTCTGTAATTTGTGTCCATGTCCTTCCTTTAAGCTTCCTCAATTGCTCAAAGGTTTTCTTATATTCTTTGATTATATTTTGGACCACAGTGCAGCATTCAGGTCTTCCATCTTCCTTGTTCATCATGTATTCTCCCCATATAAGTGTTCCTCTTGCTCTGATGGTCTGGCTTATCATCCATGATGGAATTTGCAACACTCATTACATCTCCCGTTTCTTGCCTTTTTTCTTGACTCTCTTGTGATTTTGATTCTTCTGAAATAGGAATGTTTCATGATTCCTAGACATGTAGCAACACCAGCAAATATCATGTTAAAAATGAGCTTCTATGGCAGGGAATGTTAAAAACACTGTACAATTTCCAAATTTTCTTTTTTTCATCATATTCAGTTTAGGACCTAGGTCCTTGCCTATTTGTGTTCCAATGAACTTAATTCTGCATGCTACCCACCCATCTGCATCCTATAATCTGGACAGAATTCACTTTAATTCATTTTACTTCTTATATGTGATTTACTAGGTGTATTGCTTTCAAATAACCAGGAATGGCATTGGGTAATTAATGTCATCACACATCATTAATGAACAACATCTAAAATGTCCTAAACAATATCCCCTCTGCAAATTAAAGATCTGATCCTAAAAGTAATCACTTACATATTGCTTCTGTGATTTTTTCCTCTCCACCTCTCCACACTCTGCGTAATGCCTTGAGGCACTATTCAAATCCTACACCTTCCATAACGCCATTTTCAACTACTACATCTAATTGTGATGTGTGTCTCTCTCTCCCCCTTCTTCTGAGTTATACAATTTAATATTTGTTTAGCTATGCTTTGTACATTCTTCCAATGCTATTGTTTTTGTTCGGTTGTTTCTGTTATGTTTGACTTTTCATGCCTCCATTTGGGTTTTTCTTGGAAAAAAGATACTGGAGTAACTTGCCATTTCATTCTCCAGCTCTTTTTATAGGAAATTGAGGCAAACAGGATTGAGTGACTTATCATCTTCTGTATCTTCCACACCAGCAAAGAGTGATAGAATTATACTAGTTCATTATTGTTTAATGATTAAAAAAACTCCAAACAAACCTTGTATTTCTTTTTTGAAAATGTTATTTATGGATTACTTTGCCATTTAAATCACCTTTATTTTGGTATACTTCTTCTTTGTCACAGATATGCAGCAAAGATATTCAATTTAAAACAATTACCATGGAAATGAAGTTCACTATTAGGTTTGTCATTGTAAGTATAGCTGCTACTTTCCATGGCAATTTTGCTATTTCTTATGTGTTCAGAGCTATATCTAGGCCAAAATAGGTTCCTGTTGCTTATTTATATGTAAGCTCTTTGGCTGGATCAAGGATGGGCAGAAAAAATGTGTTAGAGTAAAATATCAGACTCTTCTATATTAATAGGATATAAGTAAACTTCTCTTGAGAAATGATGATTTTGCTAAACTCTTCACAACAATTTCTATTGCTATTTTTGCTTTTTTTTTTTTAAAGCAGAATTGTAAGAAAAAAATTCCATTTTGAAAGGTGATGGTGGTAGAATTTCTAGTCGAACCAGAATTATGAAGTTAAGACTGATCTTTGTCATATATGTTTAAAGTATACCACCATAGGAGGCCCTGTATGATGCAGGGATTATCTCTGCCATGAACTCAAGGACCTTGCTTTTTCTCACTCTTAATTACAAGTAGACTGATTCAACTCTTTGTCCTCTACCCTTCTGAGCAAATTTTAGGAACTTTCTATAGTGTAATCAGGAAACTAGGTGGTGCAACAGTAGCACAGTGGGCTTGGAGTCAGGAAGATTAAATTTTATGAGTTCAAATCCAGCCTCAGACACTTACTAGTTGTGTAACCCTGGGCAAATCACTTAACCCCATATGCCTCAATTGCTCAACTGTAAAATGATCTGGAGAAGGAATTGGCAAACCACTCCAGCATCTTTGTTAAGAAAACCCCAAATGGAGTCCTGAAGAGATCAGTTGTGGATGAAATGAACAACAATGATAAATAGTAGAATCACAGAAGACTTTTAGTAAAATCCGTATTTTAAAAAATGAATCTTAATACAACATCCCCAACTAGGAGTCACTCAGTAGAACATAAACTCTTTAAGATCAGGGACTATATTGTTTTTTTTCTTTTTATCCTCAGTCTTAGCCCAGTGCCTTGAATATAGTAAGCATGTACCAAATGCGTACTGAGTTGAAATGGTCATCCAACTTTTGCCTGAGTTATCTCCAATGAGAAGGAACCCATGGCAGCAAACTACATTTTAGATAGCTTTAACTGTCAGAAGGTGTTGGGTTTTTGTTTGTGCTTTTGCATCAAAATGAAATTTGCTTCTTTGGAACTTCTACTTATCATTCCAAGGAAGCCCTCTGGAGTCAGATAGAACTAGACTAATTCCTCTTTTACAAAGTCCTGCTGGAAATATGAGCTTGTTGAATATATGGGCCTTCTTTTTGTTTTAGTTGCCAGATGTGTCATGAAAATTCAAACGCATGTAAATGTCTTGGGATTTTCAACTGTTCTTTCCCTTAAGAAGTGACAAACTCAGTCCCAGATTCCAAAACCTAGAGTATTCAGTACTATTTCAGATGAACATATGGATTTACTATGAATCAAGCTCAGGTCTTCCATACTATATCTTAACAATAGCTGCAGCTTTGTGGTGGTCAGGTTAGTATTTTATCTCGTCTAAATTATTTCTTCATTTTAAGAAGCTTACTGGCAAACTGAATTACAGGATATTTTTTTGCTAGTTTGTTTTTGCTTGGAATTACAGAAGAACTAAAAATCTTGGACCAATGATTCTTGGGGAAGGAAATCAGGGGACTTGATCTTTTTTCACAGGTACTGGAATGACCCCTATAGAGTGAACATTTAAGCAAGATATGTATACGTATGCCCTGAAGTGCCTCCCTCAGAAAGGGATTTTAGTGTTGCTTTTTTTTTTAACCTGAATTACAGGAATAATCTTTGGGTTCATGAGTCAATGTATACAGAACACCTGAATTCCTCAGAAGAAAAGGGCTATGACCAGGTAGGAAAGGGAGGGGGAACAGGGGTAGCAGTTATGCTTTGAAGCACTTCTAAAGTACTTTGCATTTTCCCCCAGCTCCCAGAAATGTAGGCAAACCTCTTTAAAGTCATTAGCACAGCTTTGCAAATAGGTTTGGAAAGTCATTAGGCCAATAAAAATTCAATTCAGCTGGGGGCAAAATTTGCATTATCCCTGACCCCATTTACCTTGGACCCAGTCTTCCTTTAGTGGCCACCTGCACTTTGAGGGCTTCCAACAGCTCTAGGCTAAAAAGAACTAAGCATCTGCCTACAGCAGACACACATTCCTACAAATCGGCACCACAAAGGGAAGCCTAGGCAGACTGAGGAGTGCATTTTAGGCCATACTGCCTGGTTGACAATCAGCCCATAGCTGACTTTCTCTTTATGCTGCCAAGATCTCTTTGAGTTCTAAGGAAACCTGAGTTCATTTCTGCAGGGACATTGGTGTACCTTGTACGCATATCAGAGAGATTACAATTCTGGTACTGTGGAACGGATCGTTGGATCTGACAATTTCATTTTACAGATAAAGACTTTTAGGTCCAGAATCCAGGTCTCATGATTCTCCTTCTGTTTTTCTTT
>JAQQSK010014524.1:0-11095 GCA_028658325.1 Potorous gilbertii | reverse complement strand
CAAATGGGGAGAAAATTTTGGAACCCAAAATCTTGTGAAAATGAATGTAAAAAGTTAAATAAATTCATTTTAAAAAATATAAGAAAAAAAAAAGAAAATAAAGGACAAGTAAGAGAGATGGTACTCTGACTTCAATTCTCCTGTAGAGACTATATACTGAAAATACCACCAGGAAAAAAATTTAAGAAAGAGACAGAGACAGAAAGATGAGGAGTGGGAGAGGGTCTAACTAGAGCAGAATAGGTACACAATATACAGAAACAAATAAACACAGAATCATGATGTTCCATAAACTCAAAGTGCCCAGTTCCTAGGGAAGGATTTACTATTTGACAAAAACTGCTGGGCAAAGAGTCTTAAATAGGTTTAGATTAACACCTTATGCCATATACCAACATAAACTAAATGGATACATGACCTAAATATGAAATGTCTTATCACAAACAAATTTAGACAGGCAAGGAACAAATTATTTTTCAGATCTATGGGTAGGGGAAGAGTTCACGACTAAACAAGATAAGATGAACAATTTTGATTATAAAAAATTAAACATTTTTCTACAATCTAATAATATAGCTAAAATTAAAAGGGAAAAGTATAACTGGGGAAAAAATCTTTGAAGCAAATTCTCTGATATCCAAGATATATAAGAAACTGATTTAAATCTATAAAACTAAGAGTCACTCTCCAATGGGTATAAGCAGGTAGTTTTCAAAGGAAGAAATCTAAGTTATCAACAATCATGTGAAAAAATGTTGGAAATCTCTAATAATTAGATAAATGTAAATTAAATAACTTTGAGGTTCCACTGCACAACCATCAAACTGGCAAAGATACAAGGAAGAAAAATGTCAAATGTTGGAGGGCATAGAGTCACAATGAAAAGCAGTTTGAAACTATGCTCCCAAAAATAGTGCCTGACTTGTACAAACCCTTTGATCCAGCTATCTCCCTACTGAGCCTATACTTCAAAAAAAAAATTCAAAGAAATAAGAAAAAGACATATATGTACATCATGAGGGTCAAAATAAAAAAAATTAAAGGAATATTCTCCTACTGAGGAATGGCTAAACAAATTGTGGTGTATGGATGTAACAGAATGTTTTAATATCTGAAGAGAAAGCTAGGAAGATTTATATGAACTGATGTCAAATCAAGTGAGTGGAATAAGAATAATCTATGTAATATATCAATATTAGGAAGAAAAACAACTTTGAAAGACTTCAGAATGATTCTAATCAATTCAGTGAGTTTAAAAGAAATATGAAATATGCTATTCTGAATTTAAAGTGCAGAAAGATACATTTTCAGACATGACTGATATGGTGATTTGTTTTTGCCAAACTAGGTTTCTATGTTTTAAGGGCTTAGTTTTTTTCTTTAATTAGCTTATGCAGGGAGAAGGGGAAGGTAGAGGGGAAAAGGGATAAATTAATTTAAAAAATATAAGGTATCATTTTCTGAAAGAGGAGAGGGACACATATAGGGAGAAAATTTGTTGATGCAAAAATAATACAAAACAAATCAATTTTAAAAGCTATTTATTCAGAGGTTTTCATTGCAGCAGTATACATAACTACCAAAAACAAAAACAAAATTGTAAGTAAACTAAAATCCAATAATTGGGAAATGGTTGAAGAAATTATAGTATATAAATTTGATGGAATACTACAACATAATATGACATAATTAAGATGGACAAGAATGAGGAATCTCTATAAGGAAATATGGAAAGAACTTTGTGAAGCAGTGAATAGCAAAAAAAAAAAAAAAAGAAAAGAAAAGAAAAGAAAAGAAATACAGATCCAGGAAAAGATTTTGCATGAATTATGACTCTATAAGCAGAAAAGTGAATGGAAATGGACAAAGAAACCTGACGGTGATTTAAAAGGAGTGAAAATTTACAACATTTTATGGGTTGATTTAAATGTAAATAATTGCAAAGTAAGTTTAGTGGATTGTATTTATGTTCAATATTATTTATAATCAATCTTCTTAAGAGTTAAATAACATAATAGATGTAAATAGCCTTGAAAATCCCTATAGATCAGGGATGATAATGATGGTATCTTAACTAATGGTCCTCCACTGATTCATCGTGGCATGGAGGTGACATAGTCATTGAAGGCCATAACAGAACAGTTCAAGTCCTGGTAAAACCTTCTCCCAAGGTGAAAAGGCTTCAAGAACAAGGTTCATGATGGACTGTGTGTCCATCATCCCTAAACCAGCCTAGAGAAAGAAAGAGGCTCGTCACCTCAAGTGTTGCCCCATGGGATGAATCTTTTTAGACACACTGACCCAGCACACTGCTTACTAACGGTGGGAAGCACTGACCATCCACATAAGGGCAAGGACTACCTTCAGATGAAATCATCGATGGCTCATTCAGGCATTATTGTCATTTATACTTACCCACCTCCTCCTCCACCCAACCCCGTCTAGCACCACCAATCCTCTGTGTATGCCATCAGACTTCAAGAACTGGTGAAGGAGGGAGAGTCATCATTCATAGGATCATTTGATCTTTGGATATAGAGTGGGAAGGGACCTTAGAGAATAAGTTTAAAATCCTTATTTTACAAAAGAGACAACTGAATCCCAGAAGGGGAAGTAACTGCCTAAGGTCATGCAAGTAAGTAAATAGCAAAACCAAAATTTAACCTTAAGTCTTCTGACTCTGCACCCAACACTATTTTCACTACATACTCTGTAATGTTTCTGTTCTCTTTCTCTCCTCTTCTGTTTTCCATCCCATCCCCATGCACCATTCTGAGATGAGGTTGAATTCTCAGTCTCTCATAGTGTCTGCGTGTGTCTGTCTCTGTCTCTGTCTGTGTGCCTGTTTGTGTGTGTCTGTGTGTGTGTGTGTCTGTCTCTCTGTCTCTGTCTCTCTCTCTCAAAACTCACCAGAAATTAGGGAGATACCCCATTGTATTACATACAATGGGATATCTAAGTGGTGCAGCAGCTGGAAGTACTGAGCCTGCAATCAGGAAGGCTCCAGTTCCACAGCCACATCCCAGACTCCCTTGGGCTCCAGCAGCCACAGATGATAAAGGAACTGACAGTCAGCCAGTCAAGACTTGATTGAATCCCCATCTCTGCTTGTCTAAGAAGCCGTTGTTTGGATAAGAACTCTTTGCTCCTACTGACCACCCACCTCCCTGTGAGTTTGAAACAGCAGCCCACCAAGTGACAAGGAGCTAAACTCCCTCCCCACTAAGTAGATGTTTCTTGCCCCATCCCAGAGTCTGTTCATTTTGCAACAGCTCTCAGCTGATGAGTCCCACTGACAGTCCTGTGAGCTCTAAGCACAACTTTCCCAGATACGTTTCCCTGATCCTCAGTTTTCTTTCCTTTCCAATGAGTAGACTTGTAGGTGGGGTTTATACTGAAAAATTCTTCTTATTGGCTGAATCTGGTTTCCCTCTGTAAAGTCCTCTCCTGGGCCAACCCTCTCTTCATCCCCCACTTCTTCCCCTACCAAGTGACTGGAACAGAAATACAGAAATGTGGTTCTTAAAGGCCCCGTTGCCTTATTTGATGTTCACTCTGTCTCTCTGCAGAAGCAAAGAGAATGTAATTAGTGAGTACTTCTCCCTTAGTCAAACAGGTAACCAACAAAATTCTGAGCATGGCAGAAAAACTTGGCAAAGAGCCTCTTCCTTCTTAAAAATTGGGGGGAAGGGAACTGCTCATTAGTCTATACAATTCAGAGCAATTTGTAAATAAGGCAGTCTTTCCCTGGTTTCTGATGGGTGTGTGTGTGTGTGTGTGTGTGTGTGTGTGTGTGTGTGTGTGTGTGTGTGAGAGAGAGAAAGACAGAGACAGAGAGACAGACAGAGACAGAGACAGACAGAGAGCAGCTTTTCACTCTGCCTCATCTCAGAATGCTCCCACAGGGTGGGCTGAGGGTATAAGAGGAGAGAGAAGAGAAAGAGAACAGATTCATGACACAGGGTTCTGGATACGGGTGCCTCAATTTTGACTTGACTACGTTGCTCCAATGTAAGTTAGCAGTTTATGGGACAGGCTCAGAATACGGTGTCAGGACTGGAACTCAGAACATCAAAGTTTAGCACCATAACAGATCTTAAAAAGCATGGTACTGGAAGGAATCAAGAGGAACCTTAGAACATGGAATGTCAGAACTGGATGGAAACTTAGAATATATAATGTCAGAACTTGGAGGGGGAACTTCTAGAAACCAAGACCCTCTTTTTATAACTGAAAAAACTTAGGCCTTGATAAAAACAGGTCTTGAGATAAATATGGCTTTTAAGCGGCACACAGTCAAAAGGAAGCTTGGCTACACAATGGGTTATCTAAGTGCAGTAGCTGGAAGTACTGAGCCTGCAGTCAGGAAGGCTCCTCTTCCTGAGTTCAAATCTGGCCTCTGTCACTTAATAGCTATGTGACCCTGGGCAACTCACTTAATCTCATTTGCCTTAGGGAGCCATCTCTTGTCGTGCTGATCTAGATCTGGCCACTGCACCCAGATGACTCTGGGAGGAGAAAGTGAGGCTGCTGACTTGCATAATCCTCCCTCACTTAAACCCAATTCACTTACAAGGCATGGTTCTCTTTGGCAGCAAAGGACAAACACCTGCCTCATCTGTATGAACCAGAGAAGGAAATGGCAAACCACTCTAGTATCTTTGCCAAGAAAACCCAAATGGGGTCACGAAGAATCAGACATGATTGAAATGACTGAACAAGAACATGTATAAAGCATTGTACTAAGCACTAGGAATTAAAAAAAAAAAAAAAAGCTAAAACACTCCCTGCTCTCAAGGAGCTCACAGGCAACTGCACTTGTACAATGCTTCACAATTTACAGAAATTACATCATAATCATTTATCTCATTTGCCTCTGATACTGTCCTATCTTTGCCAAGTGAAATCCTACTCAATTCCACTTTGAGGTCCTATGCAATAAGTTCCTTCTTAGCTTAAAATTATATATTTAAAATTTTCCATTCCTGGAATTCTCTCCCTCCTCATCTCCACCTCCTGGATTTCCTAGCTTCTTTCAAGTCCCACCTAAAATCCCATCTTCTTTAGGAGATCTTTCTGGATCACCCTTAATTCTAATGCCTTCTCTTTATCCATCACTTCCAATTGATACCATACATAACTTGTTTGTACATAGTTATTTGCATGTGGTTTCCTTCATTAGAATGACAACTCCCTGGGACTGGGGAACGTCTTTTACCTTTCTAGTATGCCTAGAACTTACCATAACTCCTGGCACATCATAGGCACTTGATAAATGTTTATTAACTGTTATATTTCCCTTTGGATTCCTGCTAGATTTTGAGCCCATGAAGATAAGGATGATGCCTTTGCACCTCTCCCAGTGCCTACCAAAATATTTCATGCCTATCAGATGCTTCACAACAACCAGGTAAGGTAGACAAGTGAGGATAAGTAAATTATCAACCATACTTTGTGAATGAGGGATCCACAGCTCAGAGAGGTTAAATTACTAACCAAGATTGTACAGTAAGGAGGAGAATTAGCATTTAATCCCAGGTCTTCTGAGTACAAAACAACTGTATTTCATATTCACTTACCTCCAAAACAGTCAATACTATTTAAAACTAGAATAGGATACCAAAGGAGCTGTAGAATCTTTAAAAGTAGAATCAGAGCCAGAAGTAAAATTGCAAAGTACTTCAAGTTCATCTTTCCTTTTCTTTTCTACCAAATGAAGCGTGTCTCTTCTATTGGGAGATAACTGGTTCCCTGAATATCCTTCCTCCTTCAGAGTTTCAAAAAAACTTACCCTCCTCAGAACCTGCATGATTCTGATACTCCCTCCAGCCTCCATTACTTGGAGGGAGATTATAGGAAGAGTGACGAAAGTCCTGGACCAAGGTCAGGAAACTTACGTTCGAATGTCAGCCCAGCTCCTACTGTGAGCTGTGAGAGTCTGGTCCACTTATCATATACCTCTGCATCTCAGTTTCCTCTTTTGTAAAATGAGAGGGGTGGAATAAACATCTTTAAGGTCATTTCCAATTGTAATATTCTTAAAAACTTGCCACCTACATTCCTCCAGGGTGCTAAGGAAGGAACACCAGAGCAGGATTCAGCAGAACTGGTCTCAAGGAATCCTTTGAGAGTAGTTTTCTTTTCTGAAAATGTGGTTTTTGACATAAGATTGCATCTAAAAAGCATCCTTATGGTTGAAAAAAAGGTTTTATGTATTATTACATCACACTTTGTTTTGTTTATCATATATTTGTTACAAATGTTTCATTTTACTTTCTTAATTGAAAAGCAGAGTTGAAAGGAGAGAAAATGATTAATTCTAATTAATAAACAAATGTAACTGAAAACAAAATCTACCACACTGAGCAAATGTGAGGAAGGAAGGAAGCTAAATTTGAGAAAGACTGCCTGGAAATGATACAGGATCATAGATTTGGAGCCAAAAGGAATTGCAGAGGCCATCAATTCTAACCTCTTCATTTCACTGATGGGAAAACTGAGGCACAAAGAAGTTAACATGATTTATTCGCCCAGGATCACACAGCTAAAACATATCTGAGAGAGTATTTCAACTCCAGCGTTCCCAACTCCAACTCTTAATTCAGAGGAATGACTCATGTTTGGAAGTCAAGAAAACTGCTTTCATTCCTATTTGGAAACAGCTTGACCTAGTGTAAAGAGAAATAGACTTAGAATTGGGAGACATGGGCTTGGGTCCCTGCTCTGCCACTCTGACTTAATATGTCAGCTTAGGAAAGTTACTTCAGCTTCCCAGGCCTCAGTTTCCTTTTCTGTAAAAATGATTCCTGCCCTGCTGGGAACAGCAAGGCTGTTGTGAAGATTCTAAAGCATCAAAATGTGTCATCAATTTTAAGCCCTATGAAAATGTCCACTATTCTCATGGGAGTTCAAATGTGGTTTTGTCTAAAAACAAGCCTGAAAACCCAGGCCTTTCCAAGCCTTCTATGGTCAACTCAGGATAATGTCCTTCTTCATTACTCATAGTCTGATCCTTTACTCTCACTTGTGTAAGACACTCGTTGAAATAACCTTATTAGACAAAGATAAAGAAATAAAGCAGCTGGGTGGCACAGTGAATAGAGTGCTGGGCCTGAAGGCAGGAAGACTCCTCTTCATGAGTTCAAATCCAGCCTCAGATGCTTACCAGCTGTGTGATCTTGGGCAAGTCATTTAACCCTGTTTGCCTCAGTTTCCTCATCTGTAAAATGAGCTGGAGAAGGAAATGGCAAACCGCTCCAGTATCTTCACCAGGAAAACCCCAAATGGATTCCCAAAAAGTCACACAACTGAAAGAACTCAACCACAACAACAAGAAAATAAACAGGTACTGACCAATTTCTTTTTCACCACTTTCACTTCTTTACATTCGGCTTCAACTTTTCCACCGTCTTTCATGGCTGTCTGTCTGGTTGTTCTGTTAAAGAAAAAGAGGATGCTGTGAGATTCATGGTTCCCAAAGTTTTTAAAAATAAAAAAGTTTTTTAGATCCCTGCATGATAATGGTTGTTCTATTTTACTGAATACAGAAAGTACCTTTGAAGGGGGGAGGGAGGGAAGGAAAGGGATTAAGCATTTACATAGTGCCTTCTGTGTGCACTGTGCACTCCTTTATAAATGTCATCTCATCGCAATAACCCTGTGAAGTAGGCAATATTATTATTCCTGTTTTACGGCTAAGTAAATGAAGGCAAAGAGAGCTTAAGTGACTTGCCCGTAGAAATTAAGTGAGTGAGGCCAGATCTGATTTCAGTAACCCTTTAAAGTGACTATGTGTTTTCTTTGTCACAACAGTATTTATAAATGATTTTAAACCAGTTATATATATAGGAGAGGGAATGAAGCATGTGGATCATAGAATTATATATAAATTATATATATTTATATATATATATATATATATATATATATATATATATATATATATATGACTAGAAAGTCTCAGAGGCCTTTTAGTTGGAATCCCTCATTTTACAGATGAGGAAACTGAGGCCCATGAAGTTCAAGTGACTGGCCTCCAAGCATAAGGTAGGTATATGAAGCTGAGATGTGAACCTAGGTCTTCTGACTCCAGATTTAATACTTTTCCCACCATACTTTACTGATAGAAATAACCTCAGGTTTAGGATGATCTGAGTTCATATTTTTACCCTGACTCACATGTTTTCTATGTACCAGTCACTGAGCTAAGCTGGCCAAAACATGGTCCCCACCTCAAGGAGTCCACATTCTATTAGGGGAGACAATTTGCAAACTACTATCCATCACACACACACACTCACACAGAACTAAAGCCACTAGCAGTGGAAGGGACCAGGAAACACCTCCTACACAAGATAGAATTTAAGCTGAGTCTTGATAGAAGCTAGAACAGCAGGAAGTTCTGCATAGTTGCAGTATGGAGCATATAGAGGAGATTAAAGTATAGAAAGACTGGAAAAGTAGGAAGGGACCAGGTTGAGAAGAACTTTAAATGCCAGAGGATTTTATATTTGATCCTGGAAATAACAGGGAATCACTGGACTTGAACGTGTGTGTGCATTAGGGTAGGGATATACATGTAATGCTTTGCCAAGGCTTGACCAGACTGCACATCTCTCCTTTCCTTTTCACTCACCCAACCATCACTGCAGTTTAAGCTTTCATTAATTATTTCCTTTAAATTCCTCGTATTGTTTATAATTTTCTTGTGAGGGGATAAGTAAAGCATATATTGAATATTTGTGCTTGTCTATACTTGCTTATGAATTTTCGTCCCCTATTACATGGTCAATTTTTGTAAAGATGATGTGCAGAACTAGGAAACTTGGATAATATTAATGACTATCCTCCAAACCATCACTGATAAGCTATACTTCCCACCTCTTGGCAGAGAGGTGATGAACTCAAGGTACAGAATTAGGTGTTCATTCTGAGATATGACCAGTTGGTTTGCTTTGTTGCCTGTACAGATCTGTTATCAAGGAGAGTTTCTACTTGGGGAGAGGGAAAGAATTAGTTATGGATGTAGAAATGAATAGCATTTTTTTTACTGCAGTGAACAAAAGAACAAACATACAAATACACCAATTTAATTTGATTTTATAGGTGGTTTTTTTTTTTTTTAAATAACAAATATATGTAGGGGCAGAGCCAAGATGGCAGAGTAGAAGAACTGACCTGCTCTAGCTCTCCCCACATAGCCCATAAAATACCTGTTTAAAATGACTCTAAACAAATTCTAAAGCAGCAGAAGCCACAAAAGACAGTGAAAAAGCTTTCCAGCCCAAGACAGCCTGGAAGGCCAACAGGAAAGGTCCATTGCACCAGGCTCAGAGCAGAGTGCAGCCCACCCTTAACCATGAAGTTCAGACAGAACTGAAGAAAGCTTCAGGGTGTGGAATCATGGGTAGCAGCTGCGGTTCCCAGATTTCTCAACCCACAAATTCCAAAGACAGTTTCCAAAGTTGGTAAGAAAGCCCTTTCACCTGGGTGAAAGGGGAGTATGGTTCCAGCCCCAGAGCAGCAGAAAGCACTGCAGCAGCAGCATCCACTTTTGAAGCCCTCATCCTAAAGACCCTGAGGGAATCAAGCAGCCAATTTGGGTTTCAATTCTGAGTGGCAGTCCTGGGGTGAGGAGGAGTGTTGGCGTGGTGGAGCTAGAGGTTGCTGTAGAGAAGAAACCCTACTTGCAATTCCAGGGCAGAAGAGTGATGTGGTTGCACATAGACCAGAGCGCAGGTCAAGAAAGGAGTAAAATCTTCTCCCTTGATTGTACTACCTTGAAGAGATTGAGAACTTACAGGTCCCTAGATTATACCCTCCACTTGACAAAGGACTCAAAAGTCAAGTAACTGATTGGGAACATGCCCAAAAAAGGGAAAAAAATAAGACTACAGAAAGTTACTTTCTTGGTGAAAAGGTATTTTCTTCCATCCTTTCAGATGAGGAAGAATAATGCATACCTTCAGAGGAAGACATAAAAATCAAGGCTTCCAAATCCAAAACCTCCAAAAAAATATGCAATGGTCTCAGGCTTTGGAAGAGCTCAAAAAGAATTTTGAAAATCAAGTAAGAGAGGGAGAGGAAAAATTGGGTAGAGAAATGAGAGTATGACAATCATGAAAAGCAAGTCAACAGCATGCTAAAGGAGACCCAAAAAAATGCTGAAGAAAATAACGCCTTTAAAAATAGACTAACCCAAATGGCAAAAGAGGTCCAAAAAGCCAATGAGCAGAAGAACACTTTAAACATCAGAATTGGCCAAATGGAAAAGGAGGTTCAAAAGTCCACTGAAGAAAATAGTTCTTACAAATCAGAGTGGAGCAGATGGAAGCTAATAACTTTATGAGAAAAACCAAGAAATTATAAAATAAAACCAAAAGAATGAAAAAAATAGAAGACAATGTGAAATATCTCATTAGAAAAACAACTGATCGGGGTGGAGCCAAGATGGTGGACTAGAAAGACACACTTACACAGGGTTCCCCCCTCAGCCCATAAAATACCTGTAGAGAGGGACTCTCAACAAATTTTGGAGCTGCAGAAGTGGAGAACCACAGAGTGGAGGAGATTTCCAGCTCAGGGTGACCTGAAAGGCCCACGGAAATGTCGGTTGAGCCTGACACGGAGCCAAGCACGGAGCCAAGAATGGAGCACAGCCCAGCCTTGGCCAAGTGGTGCTGCATGATGAGATGAGACAAGACTCTGGGAGGAGGACACTCCTGGGGCAGAATCTCCAGTCACAGTAGCGGGTTCTCAGATCCCTTAGCCCATGGGCACCAAAGGTCAGTGACAGGGTTTTATCAGGGGGCCAGGAAGGGAGAAGGGCCTTCTCATAGCTCTGGCAGCAGGCAGTGGCCACAGAGCTAGCACAGCAGCCCCTACAGAAGCTCCATTGTTGGAGCATAAAAACCCCTAGGGGCATTGAAGAGCTGAGTCTTACCTCAGCCCTGGGTGGAGGCTCTGGCTGAGCTGGTCTTTGTCTCCAACTGAATGGTGTCCCTGCCCATCCAGCTTATCTGAAAATCATCCCCAATTGCTGGCTTGGCAGAACTGGAGGCCAAGTGGCTGTGGAGAGGTATCTGCTAAGATTCTG
>JAQQSK010014523.1:0-11095 GCA_028658325.1 Potorous gilbertii | reverse complement strand
GACCAAATAATGCCATTATTACGGAATCCATCGAGAAGTTACAGCGACGTCCTCTGCCCCAGAACTCAGTCACCTCACGGGAAAAGGGTGACGAAAGGAGCTGAGAGGCTGGCACCTAGTGCAAAGGTCATGCTCAGCAGTTGGCAGGTCCCAGAACCAAGACTCTCATCTCTTATCTATCTCACCCTAGAGCCTCATCTCTGAACAGGGTTCTCTGATTAACCATCCCGCCTCCCCACACAGACACAGAGCCTGAAAAATATTACCTACTGCTTTGTACTGTAGCTTAATGATGTCAAATAAGTTCAGTATTGTGTCTTCCCCAATGGAAAGTAAGTTCCTGGGGGAACAAAATTATTATGCATTGAATCAGAGACCCTGTTTCTAGAAAAGAGATCATTCAACTTCTTTGGGGTCCTCATCTTAAACTGGTAGAATGAATGAAAAAATAAGGAGACTTAATGGAAATAATCATCTGGTCTCTCTTCTGAGATTGTCTTTTTAACTCCAACTAAAACAGATGACCTCTAAGGCCCCTTCCAACTCTAAGTCATAAGATCTTATGAAATAAGTATGATATTATCAGATAAATTATCAACAAAACTCCTCAACAGTGCCCAGAAGCTAGCATTAATTCAGAGATGAAGTAGAAAAAGGCTTTTCCACAAAGGAAAAACCCTGGCGGACAAAAAGTATAACAACATAAAATTACCTGGACTCTATTATGAAGCCATTTCCAACTCCATAGCAAGAAGAGCAGAGGGAGAGAGAATCTAAATCATTACCATCTAGGGTTTATAATTAGCTAAGTTTATAATTAACACTGCTCTGTTTAGACTACAAATGGTAAAGCAGCAGGACTGGATGTTAATTGAATAATAAAAAAAAAAGTTTAAATAATGTTAAAATCATAACACAAACCCATAAATGGCCAAGACATACTTAAAGCAAAGGATAAACAAGGATATCCATGTAAAGCATCAAGTCTAGGATGGGGGTACCCACTTGAGAAGAGATGAGAAAGGAGCAGACAATGATTCCTGGAGAAAAATACAATCCTTTTATAACTTAAAGTACAAGGAATCTGAAAAAGAATTCTTATTGAAAATCCAGAGGAGTGCATAGATGTCAGGAGTCCAGAAGAAATGTTCAGATACTTACTAGTTGTGTTACCCTAGGCAAGTCATTTATCCTGTCTGCCTCAGTTACATCAACTGCAAAATGGAGAAAACAATATTGTGAAGGTCAAATGAAATACTAATTACAAAGTGCTTGGCACAGGGGTCAACATTTGATAGAAGTTTAATAAAGTGTTTCCCTTCTTCCTCTTCAAAAATATCTGGCATTTCCTTCTCATGTGAAAGTACTATGAAAAAAAATTAATTTATTTGTTTTCCGTTTTCTACAATCACTTCCATAAGTCTTAAATTTTCTTCCCTTTCCTACCCCCTTCCTCCCCCAGATGGCATGCAAGATAATCTTATATGGGTTCCACACATACATTCTTATTAAACACATTTTCACATTACTCATGTTGCATAGAACTCAATGGACTCTTGAGACAAAATATCATCCACATCCTGAGAAAGAACTACAGAATCAGAACGCAGAATGAAGCAGACTATTTTCTCTTGTGTTACGTTTTGTTTTGGTTTGGTTTTTCTCATGGTTTCTCCCATTCATTTTAATTCTTCCATGAAAAAATTTAAACAACAAGTTGGACTATGATAGGTAGTAGGTCACTTTAGTCACCTTGAAACTGTACAACAGGACCAGACTTATAGAAACTGAATGAAGTGACCCCTCTCTCTTGACACGAAATTTTACTCTTTACATTAATTCTAACCAGCTCCTACTCATAATAATATTAACAGCTAATGATTATCTGGTGGATTTTTTTAAAATCTCTCTTCTCTCTTTCATGACCCTGCTCTCTCCTGGTTTTTCTATATTTCTGAACACTCTTTCTTGGTCTTTTTTGCTGTTTCTTCACCTAACTGTGAATTGTGCCCAAGGTTCCTCCCCAGTCATTTTATTAGTTCTGTGGGTTCATTGATCATTTCAGTGCATATATCCTTAGTGTCTCCTCTGGGCCACAGTCCTACTTCATCAACTGCCTCCAGGCCATCCTAAACTGGACTCCCAGGAGCATTCCATGTTTCAAACAGAACTATTGTGCTATAAGAAATGATGAACAGGAAGACTTCAGAGAAGCCTGGAAAAACTTATATGAACTGATGCTGAGTGAAAGGAGCAGAACCAGGAGAACTTTGTACACAGTAACAACCACAGTGTGCAAGGAATTTTTCTGGCAGACTTAGCCTTTCACAGCAATGCAAAGACCTAAAAAATCCCCAGTGGACTCGAGGCAAAATGCCATCCACATCTAGAGAAAGAACTATGGAACAGGATCCCAAAGTGAAGCACATCACTTTCTCTTGCGTTTTGTTTTATTTTCCTGGTTTCTCCCATTCATTTTAAGTTTTCTATGCAACAAAACTAAGGTGAAAATGTATTTAATAAGAATGTATGTGTAGAACCTATATAAGACTGCATGCTGTCTCGAGAAGGGAAGGGGGAAGGGAGGGGGAAAAATCTAAAATATATGAAAGTGATTGTAGAAAAATGAAAATTAATTAACTAATTATATATATATATAACTAAAATAACCCTCTTCATTTAGTACTGAAGATACTACCAACGTTTCAGTCACTCAGACTTAGAACTTCAGTGTCATCCTTACTCCTTACTCTCACTGATTCCCCCATCTAATTTGTTACCAAATCTGATTTCCACCTTCACATCATCTTTGGTATACAACACTATCTCTGCATGTACGTACCCACCACCCTGGATTAGGCCCTTATCACCTCCCCCTATTTGGTGTTGTTACTATTTAATCATTTTCAGCCATGTCTGACTCTTCATGGCCCCATTTGGGATTTTCTTGGCAAAGATAGTAGAGTGGTTTGCCATTTTCTTCTCCTCTTCCCTCCACTACTGCAATAACAATCCAATTTGTCTCCCTCTCTCCCCAGCTACTAATGGCATACAGTAAGGGCCTAATAAATACTTTCCAATTAAGGTTTACAAAGTGCTTTGCATAGGCAGGTGTCTATAGAGCTGCATACATGGCATTTTTCTTCCTTTCCTTTCCTTTTCATAGGTCACAGCAGCCACGTTAGTTCTTGGTATGAGTCAGCATAAGCAGAGAATGACAAGAAACAGGTAAATAGGCTTTCCTTTATGCTGCCACTCAATTTATTTCTTTGTACTAAGAATTCTTATCTTGAAGATGTCTTGGCCAATGCATATATGGAGATTTCAGGCATCATCTTGTTCCCCGAAGAAGAGATCACATACAGCATTATGTCATGGTAGATATAGAATTATCAGCCCTAAATTCAAGCCTTGATTCCATTTTAGCTGTGTGATCCTGAGCATACCACTTCACCTCTATAGGTCTCAGTTTCTTCATCCAAAGAAAGGAGAGTTGGACCAGATCTCTGATGAGCTTCTAGGCCTAAACCTTCAAAGAAGTACAAGAGTTTGGTAGCAGTGTTACAATTCAAATGTCCTTTCCTGATGCTCCTTCTTGTACCACACTCTCTAATCGGTAAGCCTCTGACAATCTTTCCAGGAGTACTTCCTTCCCACTGAGGTATCTGAACATCTAGCACCAAGAATTCAACAATGCAACACTGTAACCACTGTTCTGTGGTGGGAAGGGATCTCTGTTTATCTCTCCACCGCTGGATTGTCCAATTAATAAACATTCACCATCTCCTACACACAAGGTCTCTACTATAGCCCAGATACTCACTCATAATGGTGTGGAGGTGCCCATGAGATCCCAAGACTTGGTCAAAGATGCATCAATTCTGGCAGGTCCTATGCCCAGCTAAAAAGGTCATCATGCATGAAGCAGCCCAGCTCCTCCCTGAAAGGGCTGCCCATCAGATAATGGCAATTAGATAATGTTGTAGCAATGAGAATCAACAAAGAACAAGATCTGGGTTCAGATTCCAATAGCGAGATTTGCTGCTTATGTGATATTGAGGAAGTCATTAACCCTCTCTAGACCTCCATTTTCTTCTCTTGTAAGATAAAAGAAGGAGATTAGAGGACCTCTAAGGTCCATTCTATCTCCTAATCAATGCTCCTTCAACTTACAAAGACCAGCATTAAACAGTGGATGGGCTGTGACTTACTGCACAGAAGAAGGTATATCCAGACCAGTAGAGGTATGGAACCTTCAAAGGATGAACTATGATGCAGCTAGGTGTGCAGTAGATAGAACATAGTCCCTGGAATCAGGAAGTCTTGAGTTCAAATCTGATTTAAGACATTTACTAGCTGCGTGACTCTGGGTAAGTCACTTAACCCTGACTACCTCAAAAAAAGAGTCAATTATATACAAAGAAAGCTCTATGGTAGGAGCTGTGAAGGTCAGAAATCAATTGGATGTGCCCGACCTAACTCTTAGCTTCATCCTCAACAAGCAAAAAACAGTAGCAGTGATTTAGTGAAATTCCAAAAACGTCAGAAAACACCAATAATTTTAAATCAATTTAGCTTAAATTATACCCTAAAGGCCACACTTTGCTTCCCTTTCAGAGCAGATCAATCAATGAATAAACATTTATTGAGCTCCAGGCAGTGCCAGGCCATGGTGGGTAGCTAGATGTTGACAATACAAACACAAAACCAAAAATCATCCCCGGTTCACAAGGACCTTATAGTCAAACCTGTAAAGGAAACCTACACATATAGAAATATATACAAAGTAGATTTTTTTAAAATTACCAGGAATAGGGAAAGGCATTAGCAGCTTTAGGAATCAGAAGAGGCTTCATGTATAAAAGTAGTAAAGACTTGAGCTGACTTTTGGAGGAAATTAAAGATTCAGACAGTTTGAGGAGAAAAGGGATGAGGAATAGACAGTCCAAAGGCATGAAGGGAGGAGATTCTGTGATGTGTATGAGGAAGAGCAGCGAGTCTAGAGTGCAGCAAACAGGAGAGGAACTAATGGGCAGGAAAGTTAGAAAGGCTGGAAAGGGCTTAAAGTGTCATACAGAGGGGTTTATATTTATACTAGAGATGAGTGGAGGCCATTGGAGTTTATTAAGTAATGTACCATATTTATCAATATTATTATTTTTAAATCAAAAGGTCATTTTTCTGGGCAGGGCTCTTCTACTACTGTTTTGTCTGTTACCTAAGTGTTTACATATAAATATAGAAAGATATAGAGATAAAGAAAGAAAAAGAAAGTACATGTATGTGTGTGTATACACAAATATGGGTAATGAATAATGTGTGTATGTGTGTGGATAGACAGACAGACAGATAGATATTTGTGTGTGTATAAAATTTGCCAAAGAAATTGAATGACAGGGTCAGATTTACACTTTAGGAAAATCAGTCTGTGTCAATTCTACCAACCATAAAAATATCAGTGGTATGGAGGGGTTACCACTTTAGCACTATACTAAAGAGCCAAGTCCTAGCTTCAAATCACCCCTGGCACTTACTACTAGTTGTGTGCCATTCCCAGTCACTTGACTTTTTTGGATTCAGTTCCCTCATCTATAAAGAGAGGACAGTGGTAGCACTCCCCAATTTTGCAGCAAGTATAATAATGTACATAAAGTATATGTAATATACATGTGTATAATGTATATAAAGTGCTCTGCAAATCTGAAAGCACTGTATAATAACAATTACAATAACTAACATTTATATCACACTTTAAGGTTTGCAAAACACATCTATTATCTTCTCTGATCTATATCAAATCTACCATCTTCAGCAATATTATTTTCAGATCATAAAGGTCGCTTTTCTGGTCACTTCGACTGCTGCGCTGCTGTTTAATTCTTGTCTGTCAGCTAAGTTTTTGTACCTATAAATCTTAGTTCCCCAACTAATGGAAGGCTCCCTCAGGATAAAGGCTGTTAGACTTCTCTGCATCCCTTACCACATCGAAGTGCAATGTTATACACTTGGAAAATATCTGTCCAGTGAATGAATGATGAATATGATTTCCCCCAGATGGTCCATAACTTGAGACTTTCATTTCCCTTCTAGCTCAGCAGAAATGCTCTGTAATGATATTCCCAGGAAAGAAAAGAAATATAAAGATCCATGGAATTGTCCCAGGTTCACACATTTTATTATAATCCCATCACAGCATCTGGTTTTTATTTACACTTTTTCAAGAAACAGAAATATATATGGTTTCCAAAGGCCTTTAGTAGTAGAAATATACTTAAGGCTATAGGATGAAGCAAAAATTCAATATAAGTAAGGAAAAGAGGCCTCCTCTGACTCAGTATCAGATTTAACATAAACATCTCTATTGGACTGCCAAAGGAGAAGCACTGTCATCATCAGACAGTCAGCTAAATCCAGCAACAGATCACCCCAGCCTAACCTACAACAGAGTATTGTGCTTCCAACAGGCATTGAGGATCAGAGATAGCACAGCTCTCTGGGAGCCCAGCACCAGGACACAAGGAGCCCTATTATTTTCCCTGAGCAAAAAACACTGAACCAGTTCTAAACTGGCAGCCCTGGCAGCCGAGATCCTCTATTAATCCACACAGCGGGCACAGTGGGGCAGAACCACAAGCAGGGAGAATGTGTTTGGCAGCAGCTCTCAGGCTGACCTGCCAAATGAGACTCGGCTTTGCTCTCTGGACGATCCTTCAAGGTCTGCAAGGATAGGTCCAGCTACCCAAGCTCTAGCCTCTCCCCACCAAGAATACCAACAGGAAGCCAAATGACATCAGGCAAAAGGTTGCTGGGGGTTTTTAGATGGACCTTTCCCAATGCCATGTTTGGGAACCCTTCATTGACCCCCACCCCAAACAAAGAAGACAGAACAAACCTTTAAAAAAGAATGCCACTCACTGAAATTTACAGTAAAATACAACCCCTTCTGAAATGATTCACTACAGAGACTGCTGCCCAAAGGAGTGCACCAAGATTCCAAAAAGCATTACCTTCACTTTGCTTATATTCTCAACATGTATTTAGTTTGTGTCCTCTATGGGTAGAAAGGGCACTGTGCTAGTTACTGTAGATTCAAACATAAGATACCAGACTCCGTCGTCAAGACGCTTCCAATCTAATCTAGTTCAGCGATAGGTTAAGTTCAAACAAATAAAAAAAAGTTAAACATATACCATAGGATGGACGGAGTGGCACAGTCCAATCCAATCCAACAAATCGGCATTAGGTTAAGTGCCTCTTGTGCTAGGTACTAGGGATACTCAGGCTAAAAAGAAGACAACCCTGGTTTTCAAGGAGCTTATGTTATTAAGAGAGATATGATAATTGCTACTTAGCATTTATATATAAAGTTTCCAATGTGTTTAATCCTCATAACAACCCTATGATTTAGATACTGTTATTACCCCAATTAGAGGAGCTAGCTTGCACGGTAGAGTGCATGGCCAGAAGACTTACCTTCTTGAGTTCAAATCTGGCCTCAGACACTTGCTAGCTGTGTTACTGTGGACAAGCCACTTAACCCTATCTGCCTCAGTTTCTCATCTATAAAATGAGTTGGAGAAGAAAATGGCAAACCACTTCAAGTACCTTTGCCAAGAATATCAGAATGGGGGCATGAAGAGTCAACTGTGATTGAACAACATCAACCAAATTATCCCCACTTTATCGATGAAGGAAATTGGTCTCAGAGAGGTTAAGTAACTGGTCCAAGGACACACAGCCACTAATTCAGACAGGATTCAAATTCATATCTTCCTGGATCAAGATCAACATTATATCTACTGGGACACCTGCTTGTCCCATTCTGCCCTATGGGTATTTTCAGATAACAGCAATGAGGTCGTAGAAGAGGGAACAACTTCCCCAGTTCATAAACTGGGTTAATTAGAAACTGCTTTGAGTTAATAAATATCTTCTTTCAAAACCAAATAGCCCTGAAGAAGTTATTCACACCTCATTGTGAATCAGTTTATCAAGCTAACATGAAGCCAAATAAGATAGAGATAAAAAGGAATTTTGATGGGGGGAGGAAGTAGAGGCGACTTACTGATAATTAGGAGGCCCTAATTTATTGAATTACCATTTACATAAATTTTAGCACTGTGAGATGTTTTTAGCAAAATAAAACTTGTATTCCACAGTTTCTTGGTCTTCCAATTTCAATGAACAAAGTATTTTAGGATGGCAGTGACAATCGTATCAAGTCCAACAAAACAAATGGCTGGAACAGTTATAATCACCTTTTTGTAGAAGTCTGAAACAATCTGAACAGTGAAAAGTCTATATGCAAAAAAGAGAATGAAAAAGTATCTATTAAGAGGAGGGAAGAAAAATAAAGGCTTCCGAGAGGCTAAGAACAGTCACACATTTCTGATTAACATCATCACTATACTTGCCTTGGTTTATTTCACGTCAAGAAAAACAAAAGAATCCCTATGAATTGAGGTAGAATTAACCTGTAAAAAGTGTTTCCTGAGATTTCTCCGCATAGATATCAGAGTAGCAAAGATGGCAAAAATCCCAAAATGACAGATTTCAGAGGGGCTGTGGGAAAAAAGGCTCATTGATACAATGCTGGTCAACTTATGAATGGGTTCAACCATTAATGGGAGAGCAATTTGGTGTATACTTTACAAAACGTTATAAAACGGTGCATGAACCCAGCAATGTACTACTGGTAGGTCTATATCCAAAGGAGATCAAAGAAAAAGGAAAAGGTCTTTTATGTACAAAAATATTTATAGCAGCTCTTTTTGCGGTGACAAGAAAACAGGAAACCAAGGATGTCCAACAACCGATTGACAAATGAGATGGAGTATTATTGTTCTGTATGAAATGTGGAAATAGATTATTTCAAAAAGACATGGAAAATTTATGTGAAAGAGCAAAGTGAGCAGAACCAAAAAAAATTTCTATTATAAAGAATGCCAATATTATAAAAATGAACAATTTTAGAGACTTTTTTTCATTCTTTTATTTAAGTTCCAAATTCTCTCCCTCCTCGTACTTTCTCTTATGCCCAATGAGAAGGCAAGAAAAACAAAACCTATTGTAACTATACACAATCAGGCAAAACAAAGCACCACATTTAAAGAGGAATAATTTTGAGGACCTTATTGTCATGATGCTAAATTAGAAAGGTGTCTGTCCATGAAAGTTGGACATTATTATCATGTATTACTTGTGATGATGATGACGATGATGATGACAATGTATTCTCTGCTTTATCCATTAGGAAGTTTCCTAAAAAATTTAATTGAATTAACCAAGCATATAGCTACATACCAGCCACTATATTAGACACTAATGGTATAAGGAGGAAATAGAGTAAAACAATGACCCTCACCTCAGGAGTTTATATGCAAAAATAGGAATTTGCCCACAAAATACTATGATATCAGAATGTTCTGAGTGTAAAGGACAAAGTGTTATGAGAGATTTTACGCAGTGATCACTTTCAATTCAATAAATATTTAAGCATCTCCAGGACCCGTAACGGTGTTAGGCACTAGAAGAAGAATGCAAAATGTAGATAAGACACAAGTCTCTGTCCTCATAATAGGACAATCCAATCCAATAACATGTCAATAAATAATTAAAAGGTTAAATGACATGTGATAATTGGCAAGATAAATGCATGATATTAAAAAAATAAAAATAAAGTGTCACACTAAGCCTCAAGGCGAAAGATTATGACTGGAAGGGAAGATAACAGAAGGTTTTATGGACGAGGTGACAAGTGAGTTAGGTTTTACAATATGGACAATAAATCGGCAGTGAGGGATTTCATGGATTTCCAGATGAAAATGACCTCTGAGATCATCCAATTCTGGTCCAGCATATATTGGCATAAGTCACATATAGAATTAAGTAAACAACAGAATGAGGGTTGGAAATGATGTTCTTGAACTTCACCTTTCACTGCACCAGACTGTCCTTCATGATGAGGGTAAGAACGTTGTAACAGGAGACAACAGCATGAGGCAAAAAGGCAGAAAAGCAGACAGCTCGGTCGGGAAGGGGGCAGGAAGTAGGGAGCACAAGGAGGAGGGTACAATGAAACAAGGCTGTAGGAGGCTCTAAGTGCCAAGGGAAGAAGGTGGAATTCTACTCAATAAGAGGCAAGAAGTCACTGAAAGACTGGGCAGAGCAAATCTACACATGTGAGAAGTTCTTCCTAGCAGTGAAGGACAGAGTGGAGCAAGGAGGGGGAGCCCACTGTTCCAATCTGTCCAGGTTCTTTTGGATCTCAATCCCACCCTGTCTGTTTCTGCTATGTCTCCAAGCTTGTCACTCACCAATCAGACACACCTGCCACCTCTGCCTTCACCAAGGGTAAGGGTAGTTTCTGAAAAGAATCAGAGATGCTGTCCTGAAGTTCTTCTTCCCTCCTGACACTGTTTAAAAAAAGCTGAAGTAATTGGATTCTGGGAATAATGCAACTTTTCAGTTGTATACTACATATAAAATCTCCCTATTGAGATGGTAATGGTTCATGAATAAGATGTCATTTTAAAATTCTGAAAGATGGTACACTTTTCTTTTTAATCATCCTTCTAAAGCAAAGTTTTCCATAAAGGCCCATGATTTCGGCCCATCTCCTGCTTAGGAACTAAGCAAGTCATAGTTAGGTGAAAGCCCAGACTTTTCAGTACATGCTTCTACTCATTTCTGCACCATATAAGGGCAAGGAACTCGGGCACAGAGGACTTCAACATCCTTACCTGTAAGATAAAAATACAGCAGAATTCCTTCACAGCAGTAATGTCAAGTAAAAAGGACAACATCTTATTACAAGTTGTATGTGCCTTAAGAAGGATGCACTGGAATCCACTCTGGTCCCTAACAATGTCTTTCTCCAATTTCTATTGTACACATTGTTGATACAGGAGCTGCCTTTGTACATAAGTTCATCAGTCACACAAAAACAAAACAAAATATTCCTCACACCTGTTTGCTACACAGTTATTTAATCTTGAACCAAGGCCTCAGAGAAAATACCTTAACGGGATACAACTGGTAGGCCTCTACCTCCAATGAGGGCTTACCTTTCCCCTTCTTCCACCCCACTACTCCA
>JAQQSK010014521.1:0-11096 GCA_028658325.1 Potorous gilbertii | reverse complement strand
GTAAGACATGATGAATAGCTGTGAGATTTCATGAATGAAAACTTGGTGGTTGGACTGCTTGACCTACTCCTGGGATGCGGGGGGCTGGAACCATTCTCCAGTTCCTAGTAGCTTTCTGTGGCATAGGAGTAGGAGCAGACTAAGTGGGCATTGAAAAATACTAGAATGTGGTTTGGTTTACTGTCTGCTCATTTCCATTTAAAACAATGTCCCATAGATAGGGAAAAAACCAAAAAGAAAAAAGAACTAATAGGATTCAGGGCTGGAAGAATTGTTAGAGGTTCTCTAAATTCAAATCCCTCATTTCATGTATGAAAAAGAGACCCGAAGGAATAGATGAATTGTTTGTGGTCACACCATCAGTAGTAAACTCTCTATTCAAACTCAGGGCTTCTGATCTCCAAATCCAGTGATGTGCTTGTCATCAGAGCATGGACAATTGGGTTTCCAGGCTGCTATCTCCATGTAGTCACTAGCAGGAAAAGCAAAACAAACCTAAAACAAACACACAAACACAAAACTAAACAGGAAGACTGTTTCAGAGACATTCTTAGAGGGGAAAAGTTGGGAGCCAGAGTTCCTTTCTGAAGCAGAACTGGGAATAAAGAAATCAGGACAAAGGAGACAGAGATGGCAGCAGTGATGAAGTGAGCAGGCTCTGTATTCGCAAGTGGAAGGAAGTGTAACTGCTTACAGTAATGTGTCCTTGGATGATTGAACCCATGATGCAGGGCGCTAGTGGCACCATTGGGACATTGGTTTTAAATGGAAACCCTCCACTAAAGTCCTCCTCTGCTGGCTGACTCTATGTGTGGAGATGACCCTAATTCTCGGAATGTTATACTACTGGATGAACTGTATTCCTGCTGTCTGAAGACCAGCCTAGAGCAGCAAGAACAGCAGCATCAGGCTGTATTCAAGAGTGATGCATTTTTCAGCCTCCACAATTCTTAAAGATTGTCTGCTAAACCATAGAGTGGCTGAGTTTTGCGTGAGGAGAGGGAGTATCTCCTGATATAATCTGGGAGTATGGAATAGGACCTAGATGGTGAAAGCAGCTCTTCAGTAAAGAAGATGTGAATGATACATGTGTACTAAAATCAGTGTGAATGAGTCTCTTCTTTGGGCTGCAGCTTCCTTAGCTGTAAAATCAAGGGAGTTGTCTGGATATCTTCAACTCAATCATTAAATGTGTATTAATATTTATGTATTATATGCCAAGCACTGAGATAGGCAATGGGGATATGAAGACAAAAATGAAACATGTTCTTCCCTCAAGGAGCTTAAATTTTATCAAGGGAAAAAAGGGTTATATATATAATTGAATATAAAACATAGACCAACTAAAATTTGGAGGTAGGACATTGAAAACTAGAGGGGAAAGGAAAAGGTCCAGAGATAAACCTTGAGCTGATGTTGGAAGGAGGCTTGAGAGTCTAAGAGATGGAGGTGAGGATGGAGGGCATTGCAGGTAGGGAATATGCCCCCTTCTTTCTTCTGACACTACTACCACTCTCTTGCATGCTCTCAGCATCTCATGTCTTGATTACTGCAATAGCCTGCTGTTGGGTTTGTCTGACTGACATTTCTCCCTGATCCAATTCATCTTCCATTCAACCACCAAGGTGATGTTCCTTTGACCATGTCACACCACTCCCCTCCCTTCCCTCACCCTCTTTCACCCACATACACATACATATGCAGGCTGGATAAACTCCAGTGACTTCCTATTGCTTACAGAAGCAAACTTAAAATGCTGTGTTGGTCATGCAAAGTCCTCCATTACTCAGATCCTCCACTACCTTTCCAATCTTATACCTTCCTCCCCAAAATGTGCTCTTTGATCCTGTGACATTGGTCTTCTGGCTGTTCCAGAAGCATTTCTTGGCTCCAGATATTTTCTCTGGCTGTCCCTTGTGTCTGGAGTGCTTTTTCTCCTCACCTCTACCTACTTCTACCTACCTACCTACCTGACTTTTCCTAGCTTCCTTTAAGCTCGTCTCAACTTTTACTGGAAGCCCTTCCCAATCCTTCTTAATTCCAGCACCTTTCTTCTTAATTATTTCTTATTCATCCTGTACATAGCTTGCTTTGAATATATTGTTTGCATGTGGTCTTCCCCATTAGATTATCAACTCCTTGAGGACAGGAACATTTTTTTGCTTCTTTTTGCATCCCCAGCACTTAACACAGTTCCTGTCATATAGTAGGCACTTAACATATAAATACTTAATGATTGGTTGAGGAGGTGGGGGCAGCCAGTGTAAAGGCTCACAAATAGATGATGTAAGGTTATGTGTTGGGGTTAGCAAGTATAGCAGTGTTCAAAAGGAAATAATACATCCTGGGAGTAAAATCCTGAAAAGAGAGTCTAGAACCAAATTGGGAAGGTCTTTAAAGACTAAAGGAGTTGATATTTTAGCAGAGGGTCAAGCAGGTGAGTGACATGGTTAGACTTGTGCTTTAGGATTTAGGTTCAATAGTTAAGAGGAAAATGGGATAGAGAAGGAAATGGCTTGAATCAAATACCAATTGAAAAGGCTTCTGCCCCTGGTCAAGGAAGAGGTGACAATGGCCTGACCTTGGGTGGTGGCTATGTGAGTGGAGACAAGGGGACAGATCTCAATCAGAGCTCCCTTCTGGCACAAAATTTGTGATCCTCTGGTCCACCACATAGATATTTTGTGTTAATCTTTTCTACATTAAAAACAGAGGAAAAGGAGCATTATTTGTAGCATTATTTAAATTTATTTCTCTTTTCCCATAAGGAAAAGTCCTAATTTCTATTTTTTTTGTCCTTGGAAAATTCCTTTCCATGACTCACTTTAGTTCATTCATTCGAAAAAAATCCATACCTATGAGATGAGAGGCACAAAGATGAAATGTGGCATAGTCTCGTCCTTCTGTCTCAGACTGTAGAGGCAAGTGAATGAGTGGGTTGTAACATTCAGGCACAGGGGCTGCGGTTTATTCCTGAGGGATTGGAGACTCTTTGGGGGCAGTCTGTCCATGGAAGCCCACCCATACAGGCCTGGGATGGCTTTGACTGATTGGAATTCTGACATAACTTTTCATGCTTGGGAAGAATAAACACTAGGAAAATTTGCCTAAAGTAAGCAGAGACTTCACTTGCCAGCTTTAGGAAATCAAAGTTGTGGGTGCAAGGGAGGGGAAGGGAGATCTGTAAAGAGAGATATTTATAAGGCAGCAGTTAAATGAGAGATAGGAACAAAAATAGGAGGCCTGACTATTTGTGGATGCTGCTGACTCAGACATTGAGACTCTTGGGACTGAGTCATCTGTTTATCCTCCATTACTTTGCTCTAGAAAGCAATCTAGGCTATGGCATCAAATCAGTGTCCCCAAGTGAGAGTTATTTTTCCATAATCACTGACCTATTTTCATGTACTCCTTTCACTCTATGTGAATCTAATCAGTTTGCCAGCAGTCAGTCCTCCATGGAGTCCCATTGGGATCCACTCAGCTCCAGGGCTTGATTCCAACCTTGACAGGGAGCCATCAGATCTGGTCAGTGGGAAGTTCAGAGGTTATTTGGCATCAGAACTCCAGTCAATGGCCAAAGGACCAGAGGCTACTAACTCCCATCCCCCAACCCCTCCTGAGCCAAGTCATACAGGCTCTCCGTCTTTCTTGGTATCTTCAATTCAAGAAATTTGTGCAATCATATGTACAGATTATTGTGAGAAGTGTTTTTTATCCCCCTTTTTTTGCTTTGTGCAAATGCCGCTGAATCTTAAGAGAAAATAGCTAATCCAGATGCTGCCAAATGAATTCATTATTTTCAAGGACCTAATTCTTTAGAGAAAGAAAAAGCCCTGCATGAAGTTTAGAGTGCCTGAGGGTTCACTGTTTACAAGTTTATTAAATGATGTCCTTGTAAACTCAGACAGCTGATACGACTCAAAGAGAGTTTTATAGGCATGTCTTAGCCAGCTCTGGGAAAGTTACTCTGGGTCAACTCTCTAAGCATCATGGGAGGTTAGGGTGACCTAGTGAGTGCTGGCTCCTGAGTGAATTTGGAGCCAAGAGGGGAGGGCTCACCCTTCACCTGCTAAGGACTAGTCTAATTCTCTAGTCTCTCATAAGAGAATATTTATTCACTAGATTTATCCCAGTGAGGTATCCTCTGGACATGGGCTGTCATTAAGTGAAAACTTCTGAAATCTCATTCATTTTATAATATAAGGAAACAATGACAGTTCTCATTTGTACATATAGTACATAAAAGTTTATCAAGTGCTTAAGTTGTCTCATTTGGTATTTCCCTTTCAGTTCTATTAAGCATGCCTTCCCTTTTTGTGATTCTGGTTGTGATATTTAATTGCTTTTTTTTTAACTTGTTGAATTTTTAGGTTTGGGTTTATTGTTTATTTAATTTTACTTGAATGACTTAGGTATTGATTTGTTCTCTCCTTTGTCGATTAAAGTATTTAGAGAAATATTTTCCCTAGGGACTGGTTTAGTTGCAACTCATTTTATCTTCACATCAAACTTGTGAAGGGGGTTGGGTGTTGTTATCTCTGTTTTACATATGAGGAAAGTAAAATTTATGGGGACTAAGTGACTTTCTAGGGTCACATGGCTAAGGAAATGTGGGTTTAAGACCTGAAGTAAAGTATTTCAACACTAAATCTGAGCCTCAGGTTCCGCATGTCTAAAAGGATGAGGTCAGGCTAAATGATGTCTTAATGTCCTTTCCTGCTCTTAAACTATAATAATTTTAATGTTAAGAAGCATTGTGGTGGGAAAATTGGGAAGAGCTTGAAACAAATGCTGTTCAGTCCTTGAGTTAAGTACAAGTCAGAGCTAGTACTGTTGCTTGGGCCTAGTTAGGATTCTGGGGTCAGAAAATGGGAATGTTAATTTTTTTTCCTTTTGCCACTTAGTACACATGTGACCTTGGGCAAATTACTTTCTTTGGACTTTAGCTTTCCCAAGTATTAAGTGAGGGAGTAAGACTACATGACCTCTCAGAATCCTTCCAGATCTAAATCTTATGATTCTACAAGACAGTCAAATATCTTGGACAGTGGATTATCAGTCAAACTGGAGTGAGACCTCCCTAGTCATTGGCCAGAAAGTCAAAGAGTGACTTCCAAACTATCACAACTGCAATCTTCCATGACAGTCACAACAACAGTGAGGACAACAAAAAGAGGAAAATCTACTCCCTGGGAATGAATCCTGGCCACAATGGGTATTATGGGTTGATTCCTTGAACTGCAAGTACCAGTTTCCTTGTAGGAGGAAATGGGAGTGGAGGAGAGGGGTAGGGCAGAGTTATGGGCAACCTGGCTTCTACAGCTGGCCTCAAAGTCAAAGTAAGTACACAGATCTTCTCTGCTAAAAGTCAACAAACTAAAATACCGGCTGAGATGGTTGCATAATAGAATCTCTATGCTTCAGTTTTCTCATCTGTAAATCAGAAGGTTAGAGTTGGTGGCCTCTAAAATCCCTTCCAGCTCTAAAGCTATGATTCTGATTATTTTTGTATGCAACCAGGACAACATTAAATATCCAGAAATGTCACCATTAGAATTCAGGACTTTATGTTTAAAAAAATGGATCATAGTGTCTTCAGAGGACATCCTTGTTTGAGATCTTCTAAGAGGCCTGGGTGGTCTTACTTTGAGACATCATGGTTGCTCCATTGGGCTAGCTCCAAGGCATGGATACCCAGGAGGGAACTGTCCCTGGGGCCCAAGTACTATTTATCCCAGAAACTCTTTTTCCTTGAGGAAAGACCCTAAACAAATACTCATCCCTCTTTCTGTTCTATGTATTTGTGTGGTTTTACTCATTGGCATGGGCTCAGGAGATATCATGTTGTTTTGATGGAGGTTCCCAAGAGACAGACTACAGTCAAGCCATGTTACCCTAGAAGACTTCGTGCCATTCCAGCAATACAATGGAGAACACATCCCTGGATGCAGAGTGGTTTCCAAGACAACTGGGAGCAGTTTGATGGTTCCATTGAAGAATGGCCAAAGCAGCTGCCTTTTGGTGCTTTGGAAGTTTCAAACTATTTTGCAAGTGCTTTTGGTTCAGGAAATCCAAAACATATTTGCTGCAAACATTTTTCTCCTTAATTTTTAATCATATATATATTGCAAGGGAAATTTAATCCATCTGCTTTTTGATTCATTTACACTTATATCATCGAAATAAAATTTTGAAATCTATTTAATGTCTCCAAAATATTCTAAAATAGAATAGAAGGTCATATTTGTGCAAAGGCAAGTGAATTGAAGACATTCAAAGGGTCAGAATTTGGGGGAGATTTGGAGGTACGATGAGATTCTTTTATCCCTTTCTCCCCCTCCTGCCTCCTCCCTAACTGCATGTGGGTGTTTTGGGCTTCCAGTACTCCAGGGTTGACAGGAAATGTTACCCTTGAATAGTCATGAACAAGAGTCTTAATTCCCAAAGTCTCATGTCACTTCTATGGCTAGCCTGCTTCTTTCCTCCCCTCCATGTCATAATGAAAGGAGGCTATTGGTGAAAGAAAGTCTATGGTTAATTCACTTTTCCTGATCTACCACCTGAATGTTTTTTCAGTGTTATCTAAATGTAACTCCAAAAAATTGTCTGTCTAAGAAATGAGACTAGAGTATGAGCTGTCCCTGCCCCTTAAAACTGTCTTCTGTGAGGGGAGTAGTGGGCTGTACTCCTTCAGACAGGTTATTTTTTTCAGCCTTTTTAGTGGGGTTAAGTAGTATAAAAGGAAGATATGGTGGTGCCATCCAAAATAACTTCTACCTAAAGGACAGTTACCCTTTTAGCATCTCCAACAAGTGGTCATTTAGACTTTTATTGAAATCTCCATGATGATCAATTCATCATTTCTAGAGAGAGCTATCTCCATTTTTGGATAAATTCAGTTGTTAGGAACTTTCCCTTTATACTGATCTGAAATGTCCTCCTGTAATATGCATCTATTAGTCCCATGATCCTGACCTTGAGGGTAAAGCAAACATTTTCTTCCATTTGACAACCTTCCAAATTTTGAAAGCTATCTATTGTCCTCTAAGCCTTAACTTTAACTCCTCCAGACAAAATATCATCAGTTCCTTTAAGTGATCACAGTTTGGCATGGTTGCCATTATCACTTCTTGGAGGTCTCTTCATTATTCCTTGCAAACTGTGATCATCATTTTCATTTCTCCTCTACCCTCCTGAAGACTTGGACTCCAACCCTTGACACTGATAGGTGAGTATATATGTGTGTTTATGTATATATGTATGTGTATGTAATCTATGTTTCAAAGTCCATTGCTATGTGACTCTGTTTTATTACTGGAGAGCAATGCCCTATGCCTGCATGAAGGGTGGAGATAAATTGAAGATAGTGAAAGAAAAGAGAAATACAGGCTCCTGAGTATTTTCCAAATTCTTATAGTTTTTAGCACCAAGAGAAAAGATGGGCAAGATTTCAACCTCTCTTCAGGGGCATGAAGGAAGAAAGACTGGGCAGAAGCCAACGTGTACAACTTTGGTCATGTCTTTATTCTCATGTTGCTACACTAGAGACTTCAGGATATTTCCCCTTGGGTTAGATCTGGGACTTACTTTTTTGGTTGAAATGATTTACCTTATTCTCAATGGGAAAACTTCAATTTGTATTCTCTGGCACACATTCTCATATGCATACTTTTCTTACTTTCTGTTTTGCATTTAATTTGAATAAATGGGTTTCTTTGCCATTTGCTATATGTGTGTTCATTGTAGAACTTGTATTTGGTGGGAAGGGAGTCAAGTCTTAGGTAAAAAGGTTGGCCCCTCTTTTCCCCCTTAATGAATAGAGATCCCGAGTTTACCTTGAATTCTGAAATTACTTCCCATAAACTAACAAAATTTAAGGGAACAGATAAGATCCTATTCTAGCCTGGTACCCCTTCTCTCAGAGAAGAGCATAATGTCCAGCCTCTAATCTACTTCCTGTGTCTCTTCCTGACAGGAATTAAAATCTTCCTTGGAGAAGGATGGTGGAGGAGAAGATAAATATATCTATCTTGCCTCCCTATGAACCACATATGATGGACACTTGATACATATATAAGTACTTATTCATGTACATAGATATATGTGTGTCTATATCTACATGGGGTATATGAGGTGTTAAGGGAGGACCAACAGTTCTGTTGTAATGGCTTGCCGAGCCCTTTTTAGGGCTAGTCATCCACCTTTGGTGTCCAACCAGTCACCCAACTCTCACCTGTGGCTTCTAGAAGCTGTAGCATGTGCAACAGCCACACCCTGCAGCCAGGCTAAACTAAGTTGAGGGTAACCAACAAGCCTCAAAACTGTCTCTGAGTTAGTAGAATGTGAAGCATGTGAAGACTTTTCCTGTTGTAATGGACAGATGAGAACAATTTGTTCCAATGGCAGCTGAAGAAGGTGCCATGGTGTGCTTGGAGCTTGATCAGACATCAAAGATGCTACGGTCATCCACTACAGCCTCACTTTTTTCTTGCCACTAAACTTCAGTGATTTTGAAAGAGAAAATGAAGACAACAACTTTGTGCAACTCTGTCTCACTTAATCCAATTCATGTGCAAGTCAAAACACCATCCTGTGATTTCATTGGTCCCTTTGAAAACCAAGGAGAAACAACGACAATATCTACATCTATCCAAATCTATATATAACCTAGATCTATCTTACAAGGCATTTTGTAAGCAGTTAAAGAGATCAAGAAAGGCTCCCCCATAATGGGAATACAACCGTGGTGAAGACTAGAACATCTTGAGGTGAGTGATACAGAATGTTGTCAGAGATGGAAGCTGGTACAAAAAGGTGAGTGGGTAGCAAGTTGAATTACCTATTATTTTAATTTTTCTTCATGAAGACCAACTCTATCACAGAAAGCAGGGAGAACAATCTTCTCTTTCCTAAGCTACATACACTCTTGTTCCTAGGACCCAGAGTGATACTATTACTATTATACATTTATTCAACAAGGACTTATTAAGCATCTAGTAAGTTCCAGATGTTGGCACTAGATTATATTTTCATATATGTGTATAATTTTGTAAGTTGAATAGCTGCCAATCCTCACAATTTAATATGTAAATTGTTCCCTCTTTGTTTCCTATCTGATAATCAATTGATAAACCTTTATTATTTATTAAATATTTATCACATAAGCAATTATTAATCTGTTTCATACCAAGTACTGTGCTAAGCTCCAGAAACATAAAAAGAGGCAAAATACAGTTCCTGCCCTCAAGGAGTTTACAATCTAATGGGGAAACAACAAGCAAATATATGCAAAGTAAGCTATGAAAAAAAATTAACAGAGGGAAGACACTAAAACTAAGAGGAGTTAGGGAAACCTTCTTCGAGAAGATGAGGTTTTAGCTGTGACTTAAAGGAAGCCAGAAAGGTCAGTAGTTGGAGTTGAGGAGGGAGAACATTCCAGACATGGGGGACAACTAGAGAAAATGCCCAGAGCTAAGCGTTGGAGTGTCTTGTTAATAGAGTAGCCACGAGGCCAGAGTTACCATTTAGAAGAGTATATGCTGAAGAGTAAGAAGACTGAAAAGGTAGGAGGGGCCAAAGTTATGGAGGACTTTTTGGGGAGTGGAGTAGGGCAGTGTTATTTTTTCCCCAATTTTTATTTTATTCCCTAATTACATATCAAGAAAATTTTTAGCATTCAGTTTTACAAGATTTTGAGTTTTAAATTTTTCTCCCTCCCTCCTCCCCTCCTTTCTTCCTAAAATGGTTGTAATTTGATATAGTTTATACATGGGCTACCATGTAAAAATATTCCTTTATCAGTAACAGTTATGAAGGAAAAAAACAGATCAAAAGAAAAAACTACAAGATAGAATAAAGTAAGTGAAAAAAATATACCTTAATCTGCATTCAGAGTCTATCAGGTTTTTATCTGGATATGGGTGGCATTTTCCTTCATGAATCCTTTGTTCTTGTTTTGGATCATTGTGTTGCTGAGAAGAGCAGAGTTATGCATAGTTGATTATCACACAAAGTTACTGATACTGTGTACAATGTTTTCCTGGTTCTGCTCATTTCATTTTACATCAATTCATATGACTTTTTCCAAGTTTTTCTGAAATCTGCCTGTTCGTCATTTCTTATTGCACAATAGTATTCCATTACTGTCATATACCACAATTTGTTAAGCCAGTCCTGAATCAATGAACATCCCCTCAATTTCCAATATTTTGCCCTCACAAAAAAGGGCTACTATAAATATTTTTGCACATGTAGATCCTTTCCCCTTTTTATAATCTCTTTTTGTTACTGACCTGGTAGTAGTATTGCTGAATCAAATGGTAATACACAGTTTGGTTGCCTTTTAAGTGTAGTTTCAAATTGCTCTCCAGAACTGTTGGGTCAGTTCACTACTCCATCAACAATGCTTTAGTGTCCCAATTTTCCCACATATTCCCTAACATTTATCATTTCCTTTCTTTTGTCATATTAGCCAATTTGATAGGTGTGAGGAGGTACCTCAGAGTTAATTTATATTTCTCTAATCAGAAGTTATTTAGAACATTTTGTGTGACAATATATATCTTTAATTTTTTCCTCTGAAAACGGCCTGTTCATATCCTTTGACCACTTATCAATTAAGGAATGTCTTATATTCTTGTAAATTTGGTTCATTTCTCTATATATTTGAGAAATAAGACATTTATCAGAGATATTTGTAAAGATTGTTCTCATCTTTCTGCTTTCCTTTCTCATCTTGGTTGCATTAGTTGTGTTTGTTTAATGTAATCAAAATGGTCTATTTTACATTTTTTGATGCTTTTTCTCTTTTTGGGTCATGAATTTTTCCCTTCCCTATCAATATCCCCATAAACCATTCCTTACTCTTCAAATTTGCTTATGGTATCACCTTTATATCTAAATAATGCCAAAAGTTTGAGTTGGGAGAAGGAATAGTTGAGGTCTATCACTAGTATAGTTTTGCTATCTATTTCTTCCTGCAAGTCACTTAATTCTTTCACTTAATTTCTTTAGTAATTTGGATGCTATATCACTTGATACATATATGTTTAGTATTGATATTGTTCCATTGTTTATAGTACTTTTTTGGCAAG
>JAQQSK010014520.1:0-11096 GCA_028658325.1 Potorous gilbertii | reverse complement strand
TCTTTTGAGGCAAGTCTTCAGTGGCTTACATGCCTTTCTATGCATGTTCTAGTTCCTGATTAAATAGTAGTCATAAAATCAAATTTACCACTAAAACCTTAACTTTTCCATCAATGCCAAATTTTACCCAAGGTTACCTTCCTCTAGGAAATTTTAGACCAAAATTCTTTTCTCCAAACTAAAGATGTCATTGATTTATTCTCAGTAATTAATTCAGTCAATTGTTTTAATACTAATTGCTTTTACCTCACTTTGTAACATGTCCAATTTTTCTCCCCATCACTCACCTCCCTCTGCTTCCTAATACCTTGGATTCTGATTACTCCTTCCCTCAATGTACCCTCCTTTCTATCACACCCCAAGGCTGGACTGGGCTCTGCTGCACATCTGGTGCAACAGACCTTTCCCATTTGTCTTTCAGTTCACTCTGGGCTAGAAATATCCTCCACGTTGTTGTTCTGTGGCTTCTGCTGCTCTAGAATTTGTTGAGAGTTCTTCTTTACAAGTATTTTATGAGCTATGGAGTAAGAGCTGGTGTATGTGCATCTTTCTACTCTACCATCTTCGAGAATTTCTTGAAAGATTATGTCTAATCTCTTTTTTGTGATCATGGGTTTCATGTAGTATAATAATTCTTAAATTATCTCTGTTCAATCTATTTCCTAGGTCAGATGTTTTTCCAAAAATATGTTTCATGTTTTCTTCTATTTTTTCGTTCTTTGGATTATGTTTCATTGCTTCTTTATGTTTTATAGAGTCATTTATAGAGTCCACTTGCCCAATTCTAATTTTTAAGGAATTATTTTCTTCATTGAGCTTTTGTACCTCTTTCTCACTGGGTCAATTCTACTTTTGAAGGAGTTCTTTTCTTCAGTGAATTTTTGTATATCTTTTTTTTCCATTTAGCCAATTCTGCTCTTTAAGATGTTCTCCTCTTCATTGGATTGTAGTGTTTCTTTTACTATTTGGCCTATTCTGTGTTGTAAGATATTAGTTTCTTTCTTTTATGCCCCTTTTACCAATTTATCTTTTTCTTCATGATTTTCCTGAATAACTCTCACTTCTTTCCAAATTTTTCCTCTACTTCTTTTATTTCACTTTTTAAAATCCTTCTTGAGTGTTTCTGTGCTCTGAAATCAATTAACACTTTTCTTTGGATCTTTGTATGTAGCACTTTTGACTTTGTTGTCAACTTGTGCTGTGATCTTCGCTCTCACCATAGTAACTTTCTATGGCCAGCATCTTTTGTTGTGGTTGTTGTTGTTTGCTCATTTTCCAGCTTCTTTCTTGACTTTTATGTTAAATTTGGGCTGTGTTTTTTGAGTGGAGAGGACACTCTTAAGCTTCAGATCTTTTGTGCAGCTGTTTTCAGAGCTAGTTCTGGGGATATATAAGTTTTAAGTTTTTCCAAGGTGATCTGATCTAAGGAGAGATGTGTTTACTATTCACTTGGACTGTGCTCTTGCATGTGAACAAATATAAACATTTTTTTATAGAATTGTGACCAGGGTCTCCACAATTCCTGATGTTGCTTGTGTTCTTGCTTGCCTTGGGACCCATATCTGAGTCAGGACAATGCAACAGAGTCCTGCACCCAGTGCCACCAAAGGGACCCCTCTAATCTCCTTCTAACCAGTTATCCAACCACCTTGCCATCTGTGCACTGAGAATCCCAGAAGCAGCTGCTGCTCCTGCTGATTTAGTCACTCCATGGACTACTCCTGTTTTGAGGACACAGCCTGTGCTCCAGTCTTAACCCAGTGTGATAAACCTTTCCTGACCCCCCTCTAAGTTGTCTTGGGCTGGAAAAATTTTTCACCTCATCTTTTTGTGTATTCTTCCACTCCAGAATTTGTTTTGAGGCATAGTTAAAGTTGCTTGAAGAGAAAATTGGAAGAGCTCAGGTAAGTCCTCACCTTTTCTCCACCTTCTTGGCTCTGCCTCTGTCCATTTTATTTTAATGTAATATAAACACATACTGATGCTCTACAATGATAGGTGTGTGATTTTATATGAACAATGTTTTAATTATTGTTTCTGGAGAAAGTGTAAACATAAACAATATTGTCTGCACCTAGAGAACAAAATGAGCCTTTGGAGGCCTCTCAACTGACCTTGCCCATTAGGGAATCATGGAAGACAGAGAAATGGTTTACAGCGATGAAGGTGGAAAACAGGAAAACAACTCACTAGAATCTCCACTGTTGTAGAGATAAATGGCTTGGGTGTTACTAGTATTGCAACCTGCTATACAGGGTAACTACCAAGGTCATGAAGGAATAGAAAACAGAAAAAACAAAACTAATCCATCTAGTAAGAACAACCACTTCCAGTAAAAATAATCATACAGTCCTTGAATATCTATCAACAGTTGTCATAGTGGATATTACTTCTCCTCAGCTTTTCTCAACTGGCACTAACTTTCTAATCATATAAATAACAGATAAGCCCAGGTATTGGAAGAAATTACTGTTTTGGTGGGTGTCTTTGGAAAAGTCACTTCAAATCTCTAGACCTCAGTTTCCCAATATATAATGGAAAGAGATTAGACTAAATAATGTCTAATATCTCTTTGAGTTCTGACTCAGGGCCAAGTCCTACAATTTAAGATTCATCTTTTGGTAACTTCTTCTTTAGTTTATCAGTCAGACTGTTTAGTCTAACTGTTAGAATTCTAGCCTGGAAAGGCATACTGAACGCTGGTCCCAGAAGGGTGACATTTGTAATGGTATGGTCTCAGCCAAAAGGAAACTGCCCTTAGGTCTCACCCTTGGGCAAACACCTTCAAATTTATAAAAATCCATTAGTTGGAAAATTCGTAAACTACTTACATATGCTTATACTTGTCTCAAAAATTTGCTAGACTAGCTAATGCTAGTCAGCCAAGCACAAAGAATGCATTGCGTCTTATAATCTGTGGCTGTTTACTTAACCATTTAAGAAAATAATTTATCATGATCTATAAGATAATGTTGGCAAATATCAATTAATTTAACTTTTATATGCTAACATAAATACTAAGTCAATAGTATTAGAGGAAGCATTCAAATCCTATAGTATAAGACATTAATAGAGTTTTTATCTTTACTTTCTAAGGGAAGCAAATCTTTGCAAATGATTGAAGGGAACTGAGTCAACAAAGAAAATTCAGCCTACTATTATTTCTCATACTGTATCACACTCATATCTTGGGGAAGGATGTGTGGTGTAAATGAGGCTAATGTAGTTTTCTGCTCAAATGCCCAAACTATGAGTTTTAACTTGATTAAAATAATGGGTAAGGTATAATTGAATGACTTTGTAGTAGCAGAACAGGGTGACAGAACCAAGGCTACAATTTGTTAAAGGAGCATATAAACCCTAGTCTGGCAAAAAAAAAACACTTGGAAAGTTTACTTGGAGTTATTCCTAGTGGAGTTATTCCCAGCATATATTTTATAAACCTTAAATCCCTATAAAATGTGTGCTATTATTTTTCTACTTGCTATCTGTGCTATATTATGAGTGAGGAAAGAGAGGACTATGTATTTTTAATAGTATTTTTTCCAAATTACATTTCAAAACAATTTTAATATTTATTTTTACAAGATTTTAAGTGCCAAATTCTCCTCCCTCTCATCATCCACTTCCCTTTTCCTAAAATGGTTTTGATATGTTTTTTATATGCTATCATGTAAAATATATCATCATTTAGTCACATTGTGAAAAAAGAAGCAGATAAAAAGGAAAAAATACAAAAAAAAGAATAAAGTAAGTAAAAAAAGTATGCTTCCTTCCATGTTCAAAGTCTATCAGTTCTTTATCTGGCTGTGGGTACCATTTTCCTTCATGAGACCTTTGTACTTGTCTTGGACCATTGTGTAGCTGAGAAGAGCCGAGTCATTCATAGTTGATCACAGGTTATTGCTGATATTATGTACAATGTTTTCCTGGTTCTGCTCATTTTACTTTGTATCAGTTCATACAAGTCTTTCCAGGTTTTTCTAAAATCTGCTTTTCATTATTTCTTATATTTCCCAACAGTATTCCAATGCATTGTTATGCCACAGCTTATTCAGCCATTCCCCAATTGATGGGCATACCCTCAATTCCAATATTTGCCACCAGCTGCTATAAATATATTTGCACATGTAGGCGATTTTTCCTTTTTTTATAATCTCTTTGGGATACAGACCTATTAGTGATATTGCTGAATCAAAGGGAATGCCCTTTGGGCACAGTTCCAAAATACTCTCTAGAGTGGTTAGATCAGTTCACAACTCTACCAACAGTGCATTAGAGTCCCAATTTTCCCACATCCTCTCCAACATTTATCATTTTCTTTCTGTTTTTTGTCATATTAACCAATATGATAGGAGTGAGGTAGTATCTCGGAGTTGTTTTTGCATTTCTCTAATCAAAAGTAATTTAGAGCACTCTTCATATGCCTATGGATAGCTTTGATTTCTTCATCTAAAAACTGCCTGTTTATATCCTTTGACCATTTATCAATTGGGGAGTGGCTTGTACTCTAATAAATTTAACTCTGTTCTCTATATGTTTGAGAAATGAGGCCTTTATTAGAGATCCTTGTTGCAAATATTGTTTCCCAGTTTTCTGCTTTCCTTCTTATCTTGAATGCATTCATTTTGTTTGTGCAAAAGCTTTTTAATTTAATATAATCAAAATTAGCCATTTTACATTTTGTAATGTATTCTATCTCTTGTTTGGTGATAAACATGTAATTCTCTTAATTTCTCCTTTCAGCATGTATTTTTATTACCTTTTCCTCCAATCTGTACTCTATTCTGTCATTGAACCCCATCTTTTTCCCTTCCCTTCTATTTTCCTGTAGAGCAACATAGATTTCTATATTCCATTGTCTATATATCTTATTTCCTAGTTGCATGTAAAAACAATTTTTATATTCATTTTTAAAGCTTTGAGTTCTGTGTTCTCTCCCTTCTCCCCTCCATACCTACCCTCATTGAGAAGGCAAGCAATTCAATATAGGTTATACATGTGTAGTTTTGTGAAACAATTTCATAATATTCATGTTGTGAAAAACTAAATATATTTCCCTCTGTGCTGTCCTTTCTTCTATTTATTCTTTTCTCTCCTTTGACCTGTCCCTCTATCAAAGTATTTGGTTCCAATTATCCCTTCTCTAATCTGCCATCTGCTCTGTTATCTTCCCTCTCTTTTCCCCTCCCCCTCCTACTTTCCTGTAGGGTAAGATAAATTTCCATCCTCAAATGAGTGCATATGCTATTCCCTCCTGAAGCCAAATCCAATGAAAGGAAGCCTCACTTAATCCCTCTCACCTTTCCCCTTTTTCCCTTTGATTGTAAAAGCTCTTTCTTGTCTTTTCTATGTGAGATGATTTACTACATTCTACCTCTCCCTTTCTCTTTCTCTTAGTAAATTACACTCAACACTTAACTTGCTTTTTTAGATATCATCCCTTCATATTTACCTCACCCTTTGCCATCTCTCTCCCTCCCTCTCTCTCCCTCCCACTTTATATCTCTCTCTCTCTCTCTCTCTCTGTTTCTCTCTCTGTCTCTGTCCCTCTCCATACATACATAGGTATACCTATACATACACATGCATACATATATATATACACATATGTCTGTGTGTATACATACATACACCCATATTTCCTCCAACTATCCTAATACTGAGAAAGGTCTCACGAGTTACAAATATCATTTTTCCATGTAGGAATGCAAATAGTTCAATTTTAATAAGTCCCTTGTGATTTCTCTTTCCTGTTTATCTTTTCATGCTTCTCTTGATTCTTATTTTTGAAAGTCAAATTGTCTATTCTGCTCTGGTATTTTCAACAAGAATGCTTGAAAGTCCTCTATTTCATTGAAGTTCCATTTTTTTCCCCAGAAGTATTATATTCAATTTTACTGGCCAGGTGATTCTTGGTTTGAATTCTCATTCTTTTGATCTCTGGAATATCATATTTCAAGCCCTTTGATCCTTTAATGTAGAAGCTGCTAAATCTTGTGTTATCCTGATTGTGATTCCACAGTACTTGAATTTCTTCTTTCTGGTTGTTTTCAATAATTTCTCCTTGATGTAGGAACTCTTGTATGTGGCTATAATATTCCTAGGAGTTTTCCTTTTGGGATCTCTTTCAGGAGATGATCAGTGGAGTCTTTCTGTTTCTATTTTACCTTCTGGTTCTAGAATATCAGGGCAGTTTTCCTTGACAATTTCTTGAAAGATGATGTCTAGGCTCTTTTTTAACATGGCTTTCAAGTAGTCCAATAATTTTAAAATTATCTCTCCTGGATCCAATTTCCAGGTCTTGTTTTTCCAATGAAATGCTTCACATTGCCTTCTATTTTTTTCATTCTTTTACTTTTTTTAATAATTTATTGATTTTTGAGAAAGTCAATAGGTTTTATTTGCTCCATTCTAATTCTGAAGGAATTATTTTCTTCAGTGAACTTTAGTACCTCTTTTTCCATTTGGCCTATTCTGCTTTTTAAGACATTCTTCTCCTTATTGGCTTTCTGGACCTCTTTTGTCATTTGGGTTATTTTTCAGCATTTTGGGGAGTTTCCTTTAGAAAGCTATTGACTTGTCTTTCATGATTTTCTGGCATCACTCTCATTTCTCTTCACAATTTTTCCTCTATTTTTCTTATTTGATTTTCATAATCCTTTTTGAGCTCTTCCATGGCCTGAGACCAATTCATATTTTTCTTGGAAGCTTTGGATGCAGGAGCTTTGACTTTGTTGTCTTCTTCTGATTATATATTTTGATCTTCCTCATCACCAATGACATAAGAAAATACCTCTTCACTGAGAAAATAAGAATTTATACTGTGTTTCTTTTTCCCCATTTGTTCATTTTCCCAGTCATTTCTTTGACTTTTGAGCTCTTTGTTAAGTGAGGGGCTCTAGAAGCAGCCTCCACTTCAGCAGTGCTAGCCAGTGCCTTGAGGCTGGGGCTAGGAGCAGACTATACCCCCACTTCAGCCAGGTGAGAGACCCTTCCCACTGAGCTTCAAAACTATCTTGTGTTTGTGTGCTGAGAAGTCTGGAAATTGCAGCATAAGGCCAAAAATTGTCAGTTAAGGCCTGCTATAGCTCCATCCATGTGGCCCATGCTGAACTGTGCTTTGCTCCCAGCCCAGTGTCATAGACCCTTCCTGTTCACTTTCCAGACTGTCTTGGGTTGGAAATTTGCTTCAGTCTGTCATTTTGTGGCATCTGCTGCTCTAGAATTTCTTTACAGTCATTTTTACAGGTTTTTTGAGGGAATTGGGTGGAGAATTCTAGCATGTCCTTCCTTCTACTCCACCATCTTGACTTCACCCCTAATTTTGGTCTATTTTTGCATTTGATTTATCTGAGATCAGGATTGCTACCCTTGTTTTGTTTTTTGTTTGTTTTTGTTTGTTTGTTTTGCTCTAGCTGAAGCATAATAAATTCTGCTCCAGCCCCTTACCTTTACTCTGTGTGTATCTCTCTGCTTCAAGCATGTTGTTTACAATATGTTGCTTACAAGAAACAATATGCAGTTTACAACTGCATTTCTCACCATTCTATTTTTCCTCCTGTTTTTCCTCTCTCTCCTTTTATCCTTTCCCTCCTTGACAATGTTTTGCTTCTATCTACTGCCTCCCTCAGTCTGCCCTCTCTTCTGTCAGACCCTTTACTACCTTTATTTAATCTCCTCCTTTCCTACTTTTCTATTAGATAAGATAAATGTCTATATTCAACTGATTGTGTATAGTATTCCCTCTTCAAGCCAATACTGATGAGAGCAAGGTGAAGCGATGCTCATTGTCCCCCCTCTCATCTTCCCCTCTGTTGGAATAGGTCTTTCATGATTCTTCATGTCAAATGATTTACCCCATTCTACCTCTCCCTTCCTTCTGCATCCATCGTACTTTTCTTTCTCATCTCTTAATTAATTTTATGTCATTCTCTCAAATTTACCATATATTTGTACCCTCTATCTATGTATACTCCTTCTAGCTGTACCATTAGCAGTTTCATTTTTAAGAATTACAAATATCAGCTTCCTATGTAAGGATATAAACAGTTAATCTCCATTGAATCCCTTATTTTTTTTTTTACCTTATTGGGCTGCTGTTGGGTGTTGCTATTGGCGATCAAAATTTTTGTTCAATTTTGGTCTTCTTATAAAACTTGAAATTCTTCTATTTCATCAAATTATCATTTTTTTCCTTGAAGCATTATATTTTATTTCACCAGGTAGGTGATTTTGGTTGTAGTCCTAGTTCCTTTGACTTCAAGATTATCTTGTTCTGTGAACTCCATTCCTTTAATATTGCAACTGCTAAGTCCTGTGTGATCCTAATTGTGGCTCCCCAATATCTGAATTGTTTCTTTCTGGCCACTTGCAGCATTTTCCTTGACCTGATAGTTCTGCAATTTGTTTATAATATTATTTGGGGTTTTTATTTTCAAATCTCTTTCCTGAGATGACTGGCAGATTCCTTCAGTCCCTGTGGATCCAGGATATCACGGCAGTTTTCCTTGATAATTTCTTGAAAGATGGTGCCCAAGTGCACTTTCTGTTTATGGCTTTTAAGTAGTCAAATGATTCTGACAGTCTCTCCTAGATCTATTTTCCCAGTTAGTTGCTTTTCCCAGGAGGTATTTTACATTTACTTCTATTTTTTCATTCTTTTGAATATGTTTGATTGACTTTTGATGTCTCATAGAGTTTTTTACTTGTTTCCTTTGTAAAAGAGAGGATTATTTTTTAAACAAAGGAATCAAAGAATGAATTAGTCTAGATTGGGATAGTTTTGATGAGTGGCAATGAGTTCATTTGTTAATCATGGGAAAGTCAACTAAGAAAACAACTCCTAAATGAACATTCATAAAGAATTTTTCTGAAATACAAATGATCTATGCAAAGGAGATGCATTCAAATGGTATGTCAGAGGTAAAAATAGATTGTAGTTCAAGTATTTTCAGAGATGGCAATTTTGACCTCACCCAAAAGAGACTATTCTGATAGCTCAGGAAAGAAAGAAAGAAAGAAGGAAATAAGGAAGGAAGGAAGGAAGGAAGGAGGGAGGGAAAGGGAGAAAGTAGAAAGAAATGAAAAAGAAAGGAAGGGAGGAAGGAAGGAAGGGAAAGAAGGAAAAAGAAAAGGAGGGAAATAAAAAGCCTATTTTACTGACATTAATAGATAATGGGCTAAACTAGAAAAGAAACTAGTTGGAATTGGTAAGATCCCTATTTACCTATTAAACCAAGTTACTCTAGATACAATAACTAAACTATGTTCCGAAAAGTTGCTTACCACTATAATTTGTATTCCATAATTTGTCCACACTGTAATAAAATAAATGTTCACACTATGTGTCTGTCTGATGCTATAATGTGCTTAAAATACAAAAGAAATTTAAATATGGACAGGAAAGTTTTCCTAGACTACCCCCATTAGGTTATTTCAAGATTTCATTTTACTTTATTTTTAGATTAATAGTAAATTTTTGCTTTTCAGCATTCATTTCCACAAGATTTTGAGTTCCAAATTTTCTTTCCATCTCTCCTTTCCCCTCCCCCAATATGGCATGCATTCATATTACACCTTTCCCAATCTGCTGTCTCTTCTATCACCCCCCCGTTATGCCCTTACCCTTACCCTCTTGTATAGCAAGATAGATTTCTGTACCCCATTGCCTGTATATCTTATCTCCCAGTTACATATAAAAACAATTATTAACATTCATTTTTAAAACTTTGATTTCCAAATTCTCTCCCTTCTTCCCTTCCCACTCACTCTCATTGAAAATTTAAACAATTCAAAATAGATTATACATGTTTGGTTATGCAAAACATTTCCATAATAGTCATGTTGTGAAAGATTATATTTCCCTTCATCCTATCTCACTCCCACTTATTTTATTTTCTCATGTGACCCTGTCCCCTTTCAAAAGTGTTTGTTTCTGACTACCCCTCCCCCAGTCTGTACTCTCTTCTGCCATCCCCCACCCTTATCCATTCCCCCTTACTTTCATGTAAGGCAAGATACCCAATTGAGTGTGTATGTTTTTCCCTCCTTAAGCCAAATCTGATGAGAGTAAGGTTCACTAATTCCCTCTCTTCTTACCCCTCCATTGTGAAATCTTTTTCTTGCCTCTTTTATGTGAGATAATTTACCACATTCCATCTGTTCCTTTCTCCTTCTCCCAATATATTCCTCTCTCACCCCTTAATTTTTTGTTAATAATTAATTTATTTTCAGTTTTCAACAATAACTTCCATAAGTTTTAAATTTTTCTCCCCCTTTCTCCTCCCTCCCTTCCCACAATGGTGTGTAATCTTATAAGATTGCATTTTTATTAAACACATTTCTACATTAATCATGTTGCATAGAATAATTAAAATGAATGGGAGAAATCATGAGGAAAAAACAAAATAGCAATAGCAAAACAGAAAATAGTTTGGTTCATTCTGAGTTCCAATTCTACAGTTCTTTCTCTGGGTATGTATGGCATTTTTTGTCAAGAGGCCTTCGGAAATGTTTTAAGTCCTTACGTTGCTGTAAAGGGCTAAACCTTAATTTTATTTTTTAGATACCATCCCTTCATATTCAACTCACCCTCTGCCACTTATCTATCTATCTATCTATCTCCTCCAACTACCATAATACTGAGAAAGGTCTCATAAATTACAAATATCTTTCCATGTAGGAATATAAACAGTTCAGCTTTAATAAGTCCCTTATGATTTCTCTTTCCTAATTTCCTTTTCAAGCTTCTCTTGATTTTTATATTTGAAAGTCAAATTTTCTATTCAACTCTGGTCTTTTCATCAAGAATGCTTGAAAGTCCTCTATGTCACTGAAGTTCTTTTTTGCCCCTAAAATATTATACTCAGTTTTGCTGGGTAGGTGATTCTTGGTTTTAACCTTAGCTCCTGTGATCTTTAGAATATCATATTCCAAGCCCTTTGACCCTTTAATATAGAAGCTGCTAAATCTTGTGCTATCCTAATTGTATTGCCACAATAATTGAATTGTTTCTTTCTGGCTGTTTGCGATAATTTCCTCTTGACCTTGGAATTCTGTAATTTGACTACAATATTCCTAGGAGTTTTCCTTTT
>JAQQSK010014519.1:0-11096 GCA_028658325.1 Potorous gilbertii | reverse complement strand
CTTGTCTTACAACGTTTTATAATTGTGATTTAGAAAACCAGGTATTTTCACCTTTGTCTGTTAAAAAAAGTTAAAGTTAAACAATTTAGCTATCTTCTATGGAGTTGTAATTGTTTAGTTAGCACTGATTTGTATGGTTCATGTTTAAGCTTTCTTGTTTATCTTGGTGACATGTCAATCTCCCTTTTTCAAAACAGGTCTATTGTGAGCCGTCTAAGTTTTAATCTGTACCTGACTTAATGTAAAAATGCAATTTTGTGAATTGTAAAAAAACTTCATTGTGTTGTTTGAACCTAGCCCTGATTGGCTGGGAAATTGAACTACTGCTAAGTGCCTTTAGCCATGTTAACTATGTTGTATGGTTTCATCTCAATTATCAAATCGTGTTTTCTGGGAGACCCCGTCAGGTTTTCTGTATGGACTCTTGGATCCACCTGTCACTTCCATTGCCCCTGCTCCTGAGTGGACCATGACCTCCAAGTTTGAAAGGGCCTGAAGAAGATGACATCAGACAGAGACAGCTTTCCCAAGACCTACATGAAGATTTAGTTTTTCATATCTTTGTTGGTCTATAGGCGAAACCTTCGTCTTGCCTTTGACCAAAAGGAAGGAATGATAATGTTTAATATAAATTTCAGACTTAAATAAGGGCCAAATTTTGACTTAAGAAGAGCCTGGACCTAGTAGTCTCCTTTGTTTAACTGAAAGGACACCTTCTGATGTCAAGCAAACAAATGGGACTTCCTTACCAGATCCTTCTTCTGGAATCTCAGTGACAAGGAAAAATACAGATATCTTGGGTTGTAACTTCAGTTTTGTCAACTCTGTTAAGGTACCACAACTTCAAAGGCCTGGATATCTGTCATCAGAATGGTGGAATGTTCTCCTTATCTTATGTCACAGAGACATGCTATAGAAAAGAGATTCACACACTTGGGATCATAAAACCCAATTGACACTACTTTGTTATTTATCTTATCAAATTTACAAAGTGTTTATCTAATAGAGCTCATTTCTCATGGTAAAAGGTACTCAAGATAGCCTACTTCTGTACTGAGTGAGCCAGTTCTGATCCTGGCTCCCTAGTGCTATGTAACCGTTATCTTTATGGGGAATTGTTTAATCAACTAAATCATAAAATATTAAAAAAAGGAACCAAGGAAAACATTGGTCATGACAATAAGCCTATGGTTCTCTTGTTCATGATAGAATGGATCAGCTCACTTGAAGCAAGATCTTTTATCTGGGCTGTCTTCATCGCATTCCCTTCACATCTGATAAAGGTCCCCATGTCCAACAATCTGTTCTCCAGGTTCACTAAGGATCATTTCTGTTTGCGTTTACCTTTTCTCCTCACCTGGATTGCAGGTTCACTGAGAAGTGCGCCTTGCTTCCTGTTATAATGAAGGCTGGAGTCTGGAATCTGTAAGGCGGCTTTCTATTCTGTTCCCTTATCCAGTTTTTCTGCAATGAACCTACCGTTTCTCACTAAGATTGTCTTTAACAATTTACTCTCTCAGTTTCGTAGGGCTGTTGTTCAGTGTTGCTTCTCTCTCTTCTCTGCATAAGCACTGCTGTCATAAGCTCTGTCATAAGCATTGCTGAGCACTGGGAGGTTGGAAGGGGAACTCGTCCATGCTACTATGGCAGGGTTATTTCGCAGGAGAAAGTCTTCTCTTAGCTGCTTCAGCTCATGTTCATCCATCTGTCTCTGACACTCCAATGCTGACTGCTTCTCCTCCTCACGCTGTTGCTCCAAGAAATACAAGATGGACTGCACTGGATTTCTTTCCTAGAAGTTACTCCTCTTTTACTGTAACTCAAAATTACATAAGCTTTTTGTTCGCCATATTGATGAGGTTCAGGGGCACTCCAAGATGTTGTAGTACAAAGTAATCTCAGAAGAATTTGCTCAGGTTGTCCTCTAATCAAATAAAAGCATTTACTGGAGTGGGGTGTGTGTGTGTAATACAACATGTCAAATAGGCTCCTCTGACCTTCAAGGAAGTTGCAACTTAAGGAGAGTGACAGCCCCCTAAAAGAGAGGAGGCAGACCCCCAGGGAGAGGAGGCATTCCTCCTCCAAGGGAGAGGGCTGCTACATGGAGACAGCTTCTTCACGGAGATACTTCCCATTAAAGGGAGTGGCCCTGTTAGGGGAGACCCTAGTTAAAGGGAGAACCCAGCTTATGGGAGATGAGTTTTTAAGTCTGATGCCCATAAAGGGAGACCTCAGCTTCAGGGCGACATCCTTCTCTTAAGGAACATGACTAAGTAAGGGAGATACACACTAAAGGGAGATGCTGAAACAAGGAGGAGGTCCCCAACTTAAGGGGGTCGCCGTCCAGCTAAAGAGAACTCAAGAGTTAGGGAGATGCCTGAAGAAGGGGAGCAACCCCTCATGTAAGGGGGATGCCTTCTGCTTAAGGATGACCCAAAGTGTAATTTTGCAATGTTAATTCTTTGCTAAGAGACGTTAATGGAGAGACGCTGGCCAAAGAAAACCTCACCCTCCCTGTTGCGACTGAAGGTCTTTTAGTATATGTGAAAGTAAGAAAAGAATAAAAACCGTTAAAAAAAGAAGTAAAACAAACAACCTAATCCCTTAGGCTTCAGTCTTAGACCTTCCGGACAGATGAGTATATAAAAGGCAGTAGGATGGAGTGGCGACATTGTTGAACTTCAGAGACACAGAAGGAAACCTCTCAACATTTTAGTCACAAATAGTGAGGTCAAACTCTACCTCAGACTTGGTTTTTGGCCTCAATACCTTTCTCTCCATGTGGAGAGGCTTGTATTTGATGGCTAAGCTGTAGTTTCATTAATATGACATTGGATAAGTCATTGTAGTTCTTTTGCCCTATTTCCTTTTCTGGATAATTGGGGGTGGGGGATAAAATAGATTTCTTGTGGGGTCTTTTCTAAGACTAACATCCAGTATTAGATGCTCAAAGTAATGAGTGAGTAGAGAGGAAATTAGGGCTGAACATCTAGACCACATATTTGAAAAGGTTAAGAATGAAAAAGTAGAGAGGGATAGCTTTGTTCAGAGTGAAGGTCCACCAGGCAGAGAGGTGGCTGGGAGCTGGAGAAGATGCTTCAGTGACAGGAACACTGAAGAGATGCCTGTGTTTTCCCACCAATTCTCAAAAAACTCTCACTTCGTTCCTCCATGTCTCCCTCCCTATCATCTCATTTCTTTCCTTACTTTTGTTACTAAACTTTTTAAGGTCGCTGTCTGCTGGAGAGATCTTCACTTCTTTTCCTCTCACTGTCATCTTAACTCTTCATATTCTGACTTTGAACATACCATTCAACAGGAAATGCTCTTCGTGAAGTTCCCAACCCTATTCTCATTGCCAAAACTAATGGCCTTTTCTCAGACCTCATCCTTCTTGACTTCTCTGTCCCCATTTGACATTTTCAGTCACCCTTTTTTATTTGATTCTCTCTTCTGTCTCCATTTTCATGACACTTCTCTCTCCATACCTAATCACAATCTTTGGTAAGCTTTTCATCCAGACTAGGCTCATGTGTGTCCCACAAGGCTTGCCTGAGACCTCTGCTCTTTTCCCTCTATAATATTCCATTTGTTGATCACATGCATTCACAAACTCATCTATCATCTTTCTGCTGATAATTCTCAGATTTACTCATCCTGGCCTAACTCCTCCACTGACCTCTAGTATCAGATCTCCAAATGCGTAGTGGACATATTCAGCAAGGTGGACCCAGCGTCTGGGAAGATTTGAGTTCAAATCTAGCTTTAGATACAGGCTATGTGAGCATAGACACTTATCCTCTGTCTACTTCACTTTATTCAAATATGCACTGAAAATAACAATATCAGCCACTTTACAGAATCATTATGAAGATCAATTGAGATACAACTTTTAAGTATTTAGTATAATTCTTGCCACTTTGTAGGCACTTAAACCTTTTCCTACACAGATATAATAAATTCAACATCCAAAGACTGAACTCATCTTTCCCAGTAAACCCTACTGTCTTCCATATTACTGTATATGAACATCCACTCAGGCAATAATCTAGGTACAATTTTTGATTCTTCATTTTCTTTCTTTCTTTTTTTAAATATATATATATATATACATATATATATATATATATATATATATATGTATATATATATATATATATATATATATATAATTTGGTTGTATTTTCAACATTCAATTCCAAAGAATTTGAATTCCAAATTTTCTCCTCATCTCTCCCAAATCCCACACCAGAACAGTGTGCACCCAATCCACATCTTCCCCCATTCTGTCCTCTTTTCTATCACTCCTCCTTCTTCCATTTCCCTCCCCTCTACTTTCCTGTAGGGCAAAATAGATTTCTATATCCCATTGCCTGTATATCTTATTCCCAGTTGCATGCAAAAGCAATCTTTAAAACTCATTTTTAAAGCTTTGACTTCCTTATTCTCTCCCTATTTTAGTTTTATTTTTCTCTCCCTCTCTACCTATTTTATTTAGGAAATCACTAAATGATAAATAAAATCAATGACATTGATTAATGATATTTCATAATATTTATTACGGCATTGATCAATGACATCTAGTGCTCCTATTAAAAACGAGGAAACCGAGGCAAGCAAAATTAAATAACTCATCCAAGGTCACACAGTCAGTGAGTGTTTAAGTACAGATTTGAACTCGGAGAAATGAGTCTTCTTGACTCCAGGCCAAGTACTCTACCTACTGGACCACCTAACTATACTTGGTACATAGTGAATACTTAACAAGTGCTTCCTGTCTGGCTCACTGATTTCACAACCAGTAGAGAAAATGCCTCAAATCTAGCAATCAGGGCTTTGAAGCCTGTAGGAGCCTCTGTGAATAGGCATTGGCAGACCACAGTCTTGGCCATCCCTTGATGTTTTATATCATAAATTTCCTTCTAAGTAGAGAACAGACATTTTCGTTGACTCATTTCTTCCAAATTTTGCTCTTGTGAATGAAATTCTATTAATGAGCGACATTAATATATAAACAAAGGACCAGGTACACCATAGTGTGATGCTCATTCAGTGCTGTCTCCACTTCTATTAAGTCTTAACCTATACCATATTTCCTGTGTCTGAATTCCTATTTACACTGAAGGAATTCACTACTTGCTTTACTTCACAAGTCATGAATTTCATTTGAGTTCCTTCTGGTCACCTGAATAGCAAGTGAGTGGTCAAATGTGCTTAAAATTCAGTAAAAATACTGTTTGAAAAGGGTGCAAATACAATAACAAGTTTTAGAAGCAGTGGATGGAACAGCAAAGTTTTAATCTCATGATCTGCCACAAAAGGATGGGAATTCAAACGTTTTCAGCGAGTCAAAATATACTGATTTGACACATGAGGTTAACAAAGACTGGATCATGTGACAAAATGTTCCTTAATTATTTAGTAAATATTTTTAGGCCCCTACTACATTCCAGATATTGCTCTATGTACTGCAGATGCAAAACCAAAAACAAATTAGATCCTGTGTTGAAGGAATTCTTATTCCCTTGGAAGACCCAAATTCTTATCAAGTAATAAATAATAATACCTGTGCAGAAACTGATTAAACTATGCTCTAGCTGCTTATCAAACACCTGAAAAAGACTTGAAAATTTAACAATCAGTTCTTGGAAGCCTTTAGGAGCTGATTTCAACTGGGATGATTGTGTCAGTCACACTGATACTTATTTCAAAAACTTTCTTCAGTGTTCAGAAGAACCGTTTTCTTCTATGTACCCAGTTTTGCTCTTGTGAAGGTATGACATTTATATGTTGCCTAAGGCCAGGCTCTGCAGAGTCAAGCCTGCTCCATTTTCAGCCCACTTCTATTATATCTTAAACCTTCCTGTATCATTTCTGACAAAGTGACAATTTAGTCTGAATTTCTATTTTCACTGAAAGAATCCATTACCCACATCAGTTCATAAATATACTATTTCATTTGGCTCCATTCTCTCTTTCTTGAGAGCAAATGAGTTTTCACAAATACAAAAATTCAGGAAGAACAGAGTTTACAAAGGGAGAGTATGTAATACTAGGATTTGCACACGAGATGACAGACTAGAACTGTAATATCTGAACGGACCACAAGGCGGCAGCCGTGCCTCAAAAGATTGCCTAAATAAACTGCAACCTTCTTTTTGGACACCAGATGGCATCCAAAGACTATGTTATCGAACTCAAAGTCAATTAACTGGTCAGAAAAGCATTTCTTAAGCACCCAATGTGATCCAGAAGCTGCTATAGCTGCTGAGCATCAAAGAAAAAAAAAACGAGGCACTCCATTTCACGAAGAGCATATACATAAGTTGCCAACACGAAACACGAACAAAAGGCAAAATTGAGGGGTGAGCGGTATCCAATAATTAGAGAGGATCATGTTAGTCACTCAATAAGCATTTATTAAGGACCTGCTATGTGCCTGGCACTGAGAAAAGTGATTTGAGATAGAAAAAGGGGCTAAAAAAGATCGCTTGCCTAAACCAACACACAGTCTATTTGTAGTATAAAATATCCAGAATAATACAGGAATTAATTTAGAGAGGGAGGACACTAGAATGAAGAGTGTTGGGATAGACTTCATGTCGAAGATGGGATGTTAACTGAGACTTTAAAAGACATGAGTCACTATTGAGGAGTAAGGAGGAAAATCATTCCAGGTATGTTGGGTAGAGAGAATAACTGGAGACAAGTGATGGAGTATAATGGACCAAGATGGAAGCCTTTGTCACAGGGTCAAAGAATAAGTTGAAGGGAATAAGGTGTAAGAAGACACAGATGAGAGGAGGTATAGAGGACTAAAAGCCAAACAGAGGATTTTGTATTTAATACTTGAGGTGATGTGGAGGCTCTGGAGGTTATTGAGCAGGGGAATGGCAAGGTTAGACGTGTGCTTAGTAAAATCACTTTGTTGGCTGAATAGAGGATGGATCGGAGTGAGGAAAGACTCGGGAAAGCAGATCCAAGAATAAGTTACTGAAATGCAACAACATCCCATGCATAAGGTGATGAAGCTTTGCAGCACTGTGGTAGAACTGTTACCAGAGAGAAGGGGTCCTTTTGTAGAGATTTTGCAAAGTGGAAACAAAAGGCTTTGGACACAGATTTGTTATAAGGTATGAGAGTTGGTAAGCAGTCCATAATAACACCTAGCTTGTTAGCCAGAGGTATTGCCAAGATGCTGGTGAACTCTATGGTAATAGAGATGAGAGGAAGGAATTTAGGAGGACACATGTGTCTGGTTTCAGACACATTGAGTTGAACGTGTTTATTGAACATCCATTTTCAAATGTCTGAAAGACAGTTGAAAATGCAAGACTGATAGCTGGGTCAGCAAAGAAAGAACTGAGAAACACAAGTACAGAGGTAGTTACTATATCCATGGAATTTAATGAGACCAATAAGTGTAACAGTGTGATGGTTGACCTTTATTCTCAGAAAGGACCAAAGTGAAATCACTATGCTATAGTCAAGTGGCAGTGTGTCCGACTATGACTAACCAGACCAATAAGAGCTCAGAATGCTCTACCACAGGGCAGGCACAAATTGTCCATGTGAATATTTGGGATGAATTCACTAAATTTCTAAGTCTATCATTTCTTTTATGCTATTTCAATTCTGCTTTGGTCATAGAGCACAACACCTTCTCTAATGAGGCCATGAAGAATTCGATTGCTGCTTCTAGTAAGAGGAAAATCCTAGGGACTGGGCTGCCTGTGTGCAGGGTTGTGATTACAGCCTTCAGTGGATTCACATCTGCTGCTTCATCACTTTCCTGTCACTACAGGAATTCGAGAGAAGTAAAAGTGGTAAAGTGATATGGGTGATTCCTTTTGATTTGTGCATAAATTGGATTAACGTGAGGCAGCGGTGCTCAAAGTCGTTGATCTCACTCTCTCTTACAGAGATGTCACAGTCCAGTGGCAGGGCAGAGTCAGGAAAAATGGTGACATCTCAGGTGATCTTCATGGCTCCAATACCTAACCAAGTTATAAACACTCCCCATACTTGCTTCAGCTGCCTTCTTGGCCACTGGAACAAATTGGTCTCATCTGACCATTCTACCTGGCTAAGTCTTACCATGTTTGCGGTAAAGAGCTTTCTAAATCACTGAAGGTTGATAGACACCCTTGATTACTCTCAACTGGGTTGAGCCCATTTACTGAAATGGTTTACCAGGGTGTGGTCACTGAACATGCTACAGCTTCATGAAACCACTGGTGAGAATTAGGTGGATCAGATAGACACCAGATGTGGGAAGCAGACCTGAAAAGGGCTCAACAGGTTTCACACTAGAGGTACTAAAGTTCCCTGAATAAACCCTATGGTGGGGGGCGGAGCCAAGATGGTGGAGTAGAAGGACTCACATAGGCTAACTCCGAAAATACAGCCCATGGAATTCCTCTAAAAAGAACTCCCAAAAAATTCTGAAACAGTGGAAGCCATGCAGCAACACAGTGAAGGAGATTTCGGTTCCAGAGAGCCCTGAAAAACCGATAACAAAGGTCCATCACACACTGGACGGGAGCGGAGCCCTGACCTGCCGTGGCCAAGCGGCACTGAGAGGAGCGAGCAGATCCGACCAGGCTTCAGGGATGGAATCTCCAGTGGCCGCGAAGGTCCCTCCACCCACAGAGGCACAGGTCAGTGAAAGAGACGTCTGGATGGGCTGAGAGGGGAGCAGGGTGTCTCCATGACTGGGGCCCCCTCGGGAGACAGCAGCAGAGGCAGCGGGCGGCCAGAGGCTCCCAGAGCAGGCGGCCAGAGGCTCCCGGAGCAGGCAGGAGTTCCGCAGCAGCTTCATTACAAAAGGTCTCTGCATAACACCCTGAGGGAACTGAGCCTGGGAGGCGGCCCTGCCCCCACCTGAGAACTTGATTTAATCTTACCCTGAATAGCAGACAGGCCTGCCACCAAAAGTCCTGAGGCTGGGGAGCAGCATTTGAAACTCAGGCCCAAGCACTAGCTGGACAGACCTAGGCGAGGGTGGAAAGGACTGTCAGAAGTTAAGTAACTGGCTGGGAAAATGCCCAGAAAAGGGGAAAAAAATAAGACCATAGAAGGTTATTTTCTTGGTGAACAAATGATTGCAAACTTCCTCTCTGAGGAGGAAGAAAACTGCTTATCATTAGGTAAAGACATAAGAGTCAAAGCCTCTGTATCTGAAACATCTGAAATACATATCCAATGGGCTCAGGCCATGGAAAAGCTCAAAAAGGATTTTGAAAATCAAGTTAGACAGGTGGAGGAAAAACTGAGAAAAGAAATGAGAAACATGTAAGAAAAGCATGAAAAACGGGCCAATACCTTAATAAAGTAGACCCTCCCAAAAAAAATGCTGAAGAAAATAACACCTTGAAAAATAGGCTAACTCAAGTGACAAAAGAGCCAATGAGGAGAAGAATGCTTTCAAAAGCAGAATTGGCCAAGTGGAAAAAGAGGTTCAAAAGCTCACTGAAGAAAATAGTTCTCCCAAAATGAGAATGGAACAGATGGAGGCTAAGGACTTTCTGAGAAACCAGGAAATCACAAAACAAAACCAAAAGAATGACAAATGGAAGAGAATGTGGAATATCTCATTGGAAAAACAACTGACCTGGAAAATAGATCCAGGAGAGACAATTTAAAAATTATGGGACTACCTGAAAGCCATGATCAAAAAAAGAGCCTAGAAATCATCCTTCATGAAATTATGAAGAAAAATTCCCCTGATATTCTAGAACCAGAGGGCAAAATAGATATTCAAGGAATCCACCAACTACTGCCTGAAAGAGATCCAAAAAGAAAAACTCCTAGGAACATTGTGGCCAAATTCTAGAGTTCCCAGGACAAGGAGAAAATATTGCAAGCAGCTAGAAAGAAACAATTGCATTATTGTGGACATACAATCAGGATAACACAAGATCTAGCAGCTTTTACCTTAAGGGATCGAAGGGCGTGGAGTAAGATATTCCAGAAGTCAAAGGAACTAGGTCTAAAACCAAGAATCACCCACAAAGCAAAACTGAATATAATATTTCAGGGGAAAATATGGTCTTTCAATGAAATAGAGGACTTCCAAACATTCTTGATGAAAAGACCAGAGCTGAAAAGAAAATTTGACTTTCAAACACAAGAATGAGAAGAAGCATGAAAAAGTAAACAGCAAAGAGAAGTCATAAGTGACTTACCAAAGTTGAACTGTTTACATTCCTAAAAGGAAAGGCAATATTTGTAACTCCTGAAATTTTTCAGTATCTGGGTAGTTGGTGGGACGACACACACATATGCACACACACATGCACACATACGTGCACACACACATACACACATGCATGAACACACAAGACAGAGATCACAGGGTGAACTGAATAGGATGGCATCATATCTTAAAAGAAATCAAGGTAAACGGTGAGAGAGAAATGGAGTGGGAGGAGAGAGGGTGAAAGGGAATGGGATAAATTATCCCTCATAGAAGAGGCAAGCAGGAAACTTTTTAGTGGAGGGAAAAAGAGGAGACCTGAGGAAAAAAACATGAAGTTTACTCTCATCACATTCGACTAAAGGAAGAAATAAAATGCACACTCATTTTGGATGAAAACCTATCTTACAATACAGAAAAGTGGGGGAGGAGATAAGCAGGGTTTGGGGGGATGATGGAAGGGAGGGTAACGGGAGGAGGGAGCAATTTGAAGTCAACACTCTTGAGGAGGGACATGATCAAAAGAGAGAATAGCAACAATGGGGGGCAAGATAGGATGGAGGGAAATACACCTAGTCTTACACAACACGACTATGATGGATGCACTTGCAACACTACACAGATATTGCCTATATTGAATTTCCTGCCTTCCCAAAGGGAATGGGTGGGGAGGGAGGGATGGGGAGAGGTTGGAACTCAAAGTTTTAGGAATAACTGTTGAGTATTGTTCTTGAAACTAGGAAATGAGAAATACAAGTAATGAGGAATAGAAAGTTATCTGGCCCTACAGGACAAAAGAGAAGATGGGGATAAGAGAAGGGAGGAATGCTAGAAGAGAGGGCATGTTGGTGATAGGGGAAATTAGACTGCTCAGTGTATTGGGGTGGGGGGAGGAGAC
>JAQQSK010014518.1:0-11097 GCA_028658325.1 Potorous gilbertii | reverse complement strand
ACACACACACACACACACACACACACACACACACACATACAGACATGTACATAGTCACACACACACAAAAGATTAACACCCTCTTCTCTAAAGAAAAAAATAGAACATTCATTCATTTTTATTCTGCCTACTAGGTACTGGAAAATTTTCGGAAATAATTTTCTAAGCCTACTTGCCTTTTCCAAGACATTTTTTAGGAAATCCACTTTTTCCCCCAAGATATTTCCTAGCTTTTTTTATTTCTAATAAATTTATTTTCATACAATATTTCGAATAGAATTCGAAAGCAATTTAAAGTCAAGACTTCTCACAACTGAAACTCTTTATTATTCTTAGGAAAAGTATTCGAGCCAATTAAAAAATAAATCAAGTTTTCAAAGTATTCAAAAATTGTTATTGGAGAGTATTAAGACTTCTCTCTCATTTATTACCGTAAGTGGATAGCAAAATCTCACCTTTTACATATTTTGGGATCTGAATTGAGATTATGTAACCCAAAAGATACCTACTTAGTTAATGGATGACCAATACACAATCTTGAAAATGGTCTTTTACATAGGCTAATATTACACAAATTTTGTCATCACCCACAAATGTTCTATTCCATGTTTGTGAACAATAACCTTTAATTATCTGATAATAATCTTTCCCTCTTCCTTGCATCCCTTAAGCCTGGTCTTCATCCTCACTGTCACTGCCAGTTCCTTAAGCCTTCAACTCTTTCTCAAGCCATCAACCCTGCTCTGGTTACATCCTTTTCCTTTTACCATCTTAGTTCAACTCTATACTATACTCTTCTTGAGTCCCTTATCCTTTTAGCCTATTACAGATAATTACCTTATGAAACTCTAGTCCAGGATTCCTCCATCTATCTTCTACCTTCCCTTCTATTCATACACTGCTGAAAGAAGCAGGAGAAAATGATGAGACCTGCTGACTATATTTGGTACAAATTTATATTATGTAATCTCAACTGGACCCTCACTGTTTCAAGGAAATGTTTTTTCATAACTATAATCCCTTCACTTTCTCAGTCACCACAATGACTTTTCCAGACCCCTTCCATGTACCCTATAAAATACCCTAGCTTAACTGTTGACCTTGCCTTATATTTCACTGAAAAAATGGAGACAATTACCCAAGAACTCCCCATTAATCCTTCTGGTTTCATGTCATTTTTATGTATCATTTGCCACTATGTCCTCATGTGAAGAGGAGACATATGTTCCTAAGGCAAAGCCCTCTCGATATACAAGTGATCCACTTGTATGTCATCTTCTCCAGCAGAATCATCACCTTAACATCCCATCCTACTCATTTATCATCAATGACTCCTGCTTCCCTACTGCCTACACATATGCTCATCTTTCCCTCATTAGCTATCATCATGTATCTCAACTCCCTTTCGTGACTAAACTCCCTAAGAAAACTGTATACAATAGGTGGTTCTACTTACTTTCCTGTCACTTGCTTCTTAATTCTCTGTCTGATTTCTAACCAAAATGGCTCTCTCTAAAGTTACCATTTATCTCTTAATTGCTGAATCTAATAGTTTTTTTCTCAGTTTTCATCTCTCTTCTTAGTTCTCTTTCACTCTGTAAGTCACATTTGTCTTTGACACTATCTTTTCTATAAGTTTTCATGACACTATTTACTCCTATTTCACTTTATAACCAGTTGAGCCTACTTACCCAGGTCATGGTCACTAACCATGAGAATCCCTCAAATCTCTATTTTGGGGCCTCTTCTCTTCCCCTCTGATATTATTTCACTCTTGAATTCATCAACCACTATGGATTCAGTTGTTATTCCTATGCAGATAATTTTTGGATTTATTTATCCATCCCTAACCTTCTTCATGACCTCTAGATTCATATGTTTGACTATTAAATATATCTAAGTATTAGATGTACCTCAGGCACTGTAAGCTCAATGTGTCCAAAACTGAATTCATGATCATTTTCCCAAGTCCTGACCTCTTCCTAATTTCATATTACCGTAAATGGCACCACCATCCTCTCAGTTACTCAGGCTGTCAACAGACATCATCCTCACCTTCTAGCTCTCTCTCATCCCTTCACCCCCAATCCAGTCTGTTAACAAGTCCTGCTGTTTTTATTTTGGTCATATCTCTTACACACACATCCCTTTTCCCGTCTCTGAGACTGACACAGCCCTGGTTATGCCTGGGTTGTTGTAATAGCTTTTGGTTTGTTCTTTTCTCAAGTCTCTCCTCCACTCAGCTGTCAAAGTAATCTTCACAAAGTATCTGACCATGTCACTCTACACACACACACACACACACACACACACACATAGACACAGACACACACACACCACACACACACACACACGCACCACATACACACATATGTACACATACATACACACGCACACACATATACATAATACACACACGCACCACACAGACACACACACATACACATGCACACATACACATACACACATACACACAGACATACACACACATTCAGACATACACACACATACACATACACACACACCACTCCTCCCCAGACACACACACTCAGTAAACTAATGGCTTCATATCACCTCTAGGATCCAATACAAATACAAAATTTTCTCTTCGGACTCCTCTTCAAATAGGAAATTCTTTATTTGACCTTCAATGCTCTTCTTAGCCTGACCGCCCAAAACTCATTTTCTTCTTAGACCTTAACAACCATTCAGTCCAGGGTCCCTTCTTCTCCCCATATCTCTTACCTCTCCTATCTTCCTTGTAAAATCTCTCAAATATTCCCCCTTCTCTTTTCTGATACTCCTATCAATTCAGGGTAGCATCTCATCATCTCAAACCTGGAGTGCTGCAGTAAGCCGCTGTGGATCTATCTGTCTCAACTCTGTCCTCGTTATAATCCATCATCCATTCAGCTACCAAAGCATAGGTCTGATCTTATAACCCCCTCACTTGATCTACTGCAGTGGCTCCCTATTGATTAAGGCATTAAATACAAAATCCTCTGTCTGGTGTTCAAATCCCTTCATAACCAGGTCACCTCCTACCTTTCCAGTCTTCTTATACATTGCTCCCCACTCGATCTTCATTCATCCAGTCACACTGGTCTCTTTGCTGTTCATTAATAAGACAATACATCTCTCAGCTCTTGGAATTTTCTCTGTGTTCCAGGCATAGAATGCTCTCTTCTCTCAACTCAACCTACTGGCTTCCCTGGATTCCTCTAAGTCTCAGCTAATATAATATCTTTTCCTCTAAAATTTAGAGGAAGCCTTTTCCATCTCTTCATTCTGGTGTTGTTTCTATTCTGTTGTTTCCTATTTATCTTTCATGTAGCTTGTTTGTATCCAGTTGTTTGCATGTTCTCTCCCTGTAATGGTAAGGACATTTGAAGATCTTCCCTGCCCCTTAATAGGCTCGTGTGACCTGCTTTGGCCCAGTCCATAGCTTGAGCCACGTGAAGCCCATAGTGGGAGGAACTTGCTGAATGCATGCAGCAGGAAAAGAGAGTGAGGTGGAGCTGAGAGGGAGGCTGCAGGCACAGCAGGGCAGCTAGTGTGAGTGAGAGACGGAGTGATTTTGGCTAAGGGAGCTTGTTTGTGAGTAGACCTAATGGAGGGAAGACTTGGGGATGGTGGTGTTTCTTTATTGATAATGTGTACAAAATTCATGATTTCCTTGGTGCAATTGACTTTCTAGTATCTGAATAAATATTTTGGTTTCATCTTTGAGGAAGAGAGTTTATTTTTTGTGACTTTACCCAGGAGCATGTGTATCCATAGCAGCTGCTGTGGGTATCGCATTGGCATCACACTCCCCTTTTAGATTATGAGTGCCTTGAGGGACGGCCCATTGTCATCTGCCATTTTTTCAATCCCCAGTACATACTAGACACATAGTGGCGCACATAGTAGGCACTTAATAAGTCTCAGTCAGTTGATTTAACCAATGCACATTTACTGCCTGAACTGTTCCTGAGATTTCCCTCAATGTTCTCTACGTGACATGACCTCTTTTTCCAGTGCCTCTGGGTCTCCTCTATCCTGATTTCTTCATGGTCAAGGTTTGTAGAGCCTACGTCTTGCTCCATTAAATCTACGGACTCACAAGTTGTTTTTCCTAAACCCAAATACTCAACTCTCTCAGTGATCATGTCTATTTCTAGGTTATTCCCAGAGAAGCAGATCATAACTCACCCAGGTCATCATATCAATGATGACTAACATCATCATAATTATTTGTCAGGGATACTATCACTGTAGCTGCTATTGTTCTTGTTAACAATAAGAATAGCTTTGCCTGATAAGAGCTGATTAATGCCAGACTATTTCATCTTTGAACAATCAAAGGCTATTTTCTTTCTCCCAGCCCACAACTCTGATAGGATTGTATCTCTGAGGACCAAAGTTCCTTTTTCCTTTCCCCCTCCCTGTGATACTCTGTCATAACCACCTCGGAGACATAGTCGCATACCTCTTCTCTTCTGTGAGTCTGGATCAAAAGTTTCTACAAGTTAAAATGCTGTGTCTAAAATAATAATTTGTGTAGGCTCAGCAGCCTCTATCCTTAGGCACATTTGTGTCTGCAATTATGGTTACACTGAGTGACTCCCCTGCACCCCCCTCCCCACCACTTCCCACTGCACGGCCTACCATGGATTGTGAAATATGGTATGAGACACAAGTATTATTTAATGCATCCTGGAAAGAATGGCGTGAATGATAGCCCATTACCACTTTACACCCAGAGATCATTCTCCAAGTTCAAGGCTATTCTCTTAGCCGTGCCAGAAAAATTACACCAGTGCTACTACTTTTTATAACCCCCTCAGGCAAAGAAGGAGCGATAAACATGATGGGAATGGAGTTTCACCATGTGGATCTAATAGCACCAAGGAGAGCAGCTAGTATCCCTGCTGACACAGCATCCAGCTGGAGTTAAAGGTTTAACATATTACTTACCTCTCTTTGGGCATTCTATTTGGAGTCTAGAGTAGACTGAGAGACCTCTCTCTCTCATTCTCTCTCTCTCTCTCTCTCTCTCTCTCTTTCTCTCTCTCTCTCTTTCCCTCTCTCTTCCATCCTTGGTGAATGATCCAGTGACTTTAAGGGAAAGTAAAGTCAAGGCCATGATTCAACTGGATATGTTCAGGTGGCTTAGGAATGTCTCTGAGACTTTGGTGCACTACAGGAGAAAGGAGGGGAGCAGAAGTTTAGAGCAAAGGCTGTGTTCTTTGAAGATTCAACTCAAATACCATCTACGCAGAAAGCTTTTCCTAGGCCCTCCAGTTGCTACTATTCCTCTTTCTAAGGCTACTTTCAAGTAATCACTCAACAAATATTATTAAACTCCTGCTAATTGCTGGGGATTAGGGATATAAGTACAAAGAATGAAACAATCTCTAGTCATAGGGAGGAGCTAGGAGATACAAAAGATAAATTCTAGGCCTGAAATCTGGAAGCCCAAGTTCAAATCCATCCTTAGGCACTTCCTAGCTGTGTAGCCTTGGGCAAATTGATTAATCTCTGACTGCCTTAGTTTCTTCAGCTATAAAATGGGAATAACTATACCATCTACTTGCAGGGTTATGAAGATAAAATGAGATAAGATTTGTAAAGTGTTTACCCTAGTGATCAATATTTAGGAAACACTTATCTCTTTCCCTATGAATCTTCCAATCTAATTTGAACAACAGCTAATGCATATATACATATACATATATACCCATACACATATATAGACAGAAACATGCATCCTCACGTATTATATATAATATATAACACACACATATATATGACATACATAACATATACACACAATTATAACATTAAAAACATATATAAACAAGTTCAGTATAGGGTAGTTTGGGAGGGAATGTACTAGTGTTTGGGGCATTCAGGAAAGGTTTCATGCAGAAGATGATACATCTTATGGCCAATTTATCTTGCTTTGTACATATTTATTCAAATGTTATCTTCCCCATTAGACTGTAGGCTCCTAGGGAGCATGGGCTAATTTTTTCTTTGTATGTATAGTACTTAGCACAGTACCTGGCAAATAGCAAACATTTTAATGAATGCTTATTGAGTGATAAATGGACAGATTCAGGAGAAGGCAGAACCTATTCCTGAAATGGGTCCCTATGTCCTCCATATCAGTTAACCTATAGATCAATAAATATTTATTAAGCACCTACTATATACCATGTGAATCTCAAATGAAGAGAAACACTCTAAGACAGAAACAACAAGGGAATGTATTCAGGCATTCTGAGGGAGTGTGCGTAGTGCAAAGACATGAAAATGAGAAGCTGAATCTCAGTGTGCAGAAGGGGAACTAATATTCTTTGGTATTTGAGGATAGGTTGGAGCCAAATAATGTAAGCCTTTTGTATGTTATCCTAGAGGCAAGAGGAAGACATTGGAGTTGGTTGAGTAAGGCATTCAATGGTCATATCTTTGGTTTTTGAAAATTATTTCCACCTACTCTTTCTCTGTGTCTGTCTATCTCTCTCTCTCTCTCTCTCTCTCTCTTTCTGTATGTGTGTGTATGTAACTATATATATAGATATTTCTATGTATATCTATCTATACATATCTATAGAGATAGATAGATATAGATATATTCAGTGCAGAGACATCATATCTCTGTCATAACACTGTAAGTTCCTTGAGGACAATGGTTGTCTTTTACCTGTTTTTGTAATCCCAAGCATTTAGCACAGTATGTGACCCATATTAGGTGCTTAATAAATGTTTCTTAATTGATCGATTAACTGATATGGAGAATATAGAGACCTACTTCAGGTATAGGTTCTGCTTTCTCTTGAATGTATTCATTTAGGTATTGACAAACATTTATTAAGATGTTTATTATTTGCCAGGCACTGTGCTAAATTATATATATATATATATGATTTTTTATATATATATATACATACATACATATATACACACATACATATACATACACACACACACACACACACACACACACATATATATATATATATACACACACACACACACACACACACATATATATGTGTATAGCCCGTTCTCTCAAGGATCTTACAGTCTAATGGGGGGGATGTGAACAAATATATACAAAACAAGATAAATAGGAAATAATAAGCAGGCCAGTGAGGTGGCATAGTGGACAGAACTCTGGGCTTAGAGTCAGAAAGACTCATCTTGCTGAGTTGGAATCTGGCTTCTGACAGTTACTAGCTGTGTAACTCTGGTCAAGTCATTTCAACCTATTTACCTCAATTTCCTCATCTGTAAAATGAGTTGGAGAAGGAAATGGCAAGCCACTCCAGTGTCTTTGACAAGAAAATCCTAAGTGGGATTATGAAGAGGAGGACATGATGTAGTGCCAATGTGATATTCATAGCACCTATGGTGGTCATGAATATCGTGGCACAAATCTGAATCATGAAAATCAATAGATTCTCCACATAGAAGAAAGAACCAAAAACTTTATTCAGACACCAGAAAGTCAAATCCATCATAGTAACAAAGAAATCTATTCACAATACAATGCAAAGGGCAACCCCAGCCCCAAGACTTCTCTCTGTTAGGCTTCCTACAAACCAGTTCCCTTAAACAAAATCACAAACAAGTTCTTCCACTCACACTAACCAGCAGCCCACATCCTTCCTAGCTCTGCTTTTGTGACTTACTTTCTCTCAGCTCTGCTCTAGCTCTGCCTCTTTCTGTTCCACCCTTCTTGCTCCACCCTTTTAGCAAGTTCCTTCTTCCACAGACTCATGTGACTGACTCATGCCCAGGTCGGTCACATGGGCCTATTAATAAATGGGAAAGATCTTCTCATTTAAATTACCATTACACATGACCAAAAAATAAGTGAACAACATGCAAAGGGAAGGCACTAAAGTAAGAGGAGTTGGGAAATACTTACTATGAAATATAGGATTCTACTTAAAGCTTAAAGGTTGCCAAGTAAGTTAGTAGATGAAATTGAAGAGGGAGAGTTTTGCAGGTATGTGGAATAGCCAGAACATATTCTCAGAACTCAGAATTGATGTGTATTATTCATGCAATAGCCAGGATGCCACTGTCACTGGATTAAAGAATGCATGGTGGGGAATAAAGTATAAGAATTGGAAAAGTAGGAGAGTGCTAGGTTCTGAAAGGTTTTGAGTAGCAAACATTATATTTTATTTAATGTTTTATTTTAGTAATCTGTATTTATATTTTGTACTTCTCTTTGGGGAATATGACATGCTCTTTCCCTTTCCAATGTCTCTAGGCCTTCCCTTCTTCTTAAAGGGAGTGGTTTTTGAGTCACAAAAATTGTAATTCAGGAAATTTGAATTAAAAGTCCAGTAACTCTAGTTTCACAGTGGGATCCACTAGTTTACCAGTTACGCACGTCATAGCATTCTATCAATGGAGAACATCTGGGTTCTCCATTCTCCAGAGTTTATGAAGGTGATTGTTTCCCTGTGCTGTGCTCAGAAGTCAATAAGGATGATAAGAGACTGAGTACAAACCTTAGTAGTATCAGCTGAAAGAATTGGGGCTGTTCAGTATATGGAAGGGAAGGAGATTATATGAGAACATTCCTCAAGAATCTGAATGGCTCTTGTATGGAATGTAGATTAGATTCATTCTGCTTGTCCCCAAAGGATAGAAAGAACAGTGCGGGGGCGGTTGTCAAGACACAGATTTTGACTCGATGTTACAAAACAAAAACAAAACAAAACCCTTCCTGGCAAGTAGAATGATCCAGAAAATGGTCTGCCTCATTCAGGAAGAAGGGAAAAGTCTAGAAAGCAGTGGGTTTTTCTCACTAAAGATTTTAAGGAAAAACCAGAAATCCATTTGTCAGAGATAGTGTAGAAAGGATTCTTTCTTGGGTACAATTGACATTGATGTCCCTTTCCACTCAGAAATTCTGTGATCCTGATTCTGGTTCAAAACAAAAGAGAAATATTATTATAGCAATTAATTGATTAATTTTGATTGATTGACTAATTGGTTAGCAGCCAATTAATATCCTGCTATAAGGTCTGCATACCTGATCTATCTATCTATCTATCTATCTAGTCTATATACCTGCACGTGCACACACACACACACACACACACACACACACACATGTATATATCTGAATATACCTGATCTCATTTGATCCTTGGACAAGACTCAGTGAGAGAAGTTCTGAAACTATTAGTATTATGTTGATTTATAATGGAGGAAATAGACTTAAAGATGAAGTGTCTTGGCCGTGATCACAAAGCTTGCACTACAGGTCAGACCTCCCAACATCTAGTAAGCTATCCACTAGATTCTTCTCCTTGTAGTCAAAGGAACACATTTTCTTCTTCCTCAAAATGTCTCATATATGTTATCACTCATGTCGAGGTCGTATAGTGCAGCACTAGAATTAGAATCAGAAGATCTGGGTTGCACCAATGGAAAGAGATTTGGGGTCAGAGGGCCTGGATTCAAATTCCAGTTCAGTTAATCCTTATATGCATATACTTGGGAAAACTGACTTCCCAGGTTGTTTCCTCATTTCCTCATGAGGGATTTGGACTTAATGATCTGTGTAGTCTCTTTTAGTTTTAAGTCCTATGACCCTCTAGGTTTATGGCTCAAACTGTATATCTGGGAATTTAATCAAGTCATGTTAATCTTTAACCTCAGTTTTCTTAGCTATCCAATAGGTAGGGGTAGGAATACTTGAACTAATCACCTCATATTGTTGCCATGAATAAAACATAATGTTAATTTTGGGTATTTTAATATTCTAAGGTACTTTAATTTGTCTGGTATTAGTGATCCTGCTGCAGAAGCTGATCGTAACCTCTCTATGGTATGTTAGACATTATCTGAGACTTTCTGGGTGTGTTATTCATCGCCCAGTGACAAACTTGATGATGAGTATCATCCAAAATGACCAGATTGGTCCTTGGAGAAGAAGCTTTTTACTGTATCCATAAACTGCAAAGTGTGATATTAATGTGAGCTATTGTAATTGGTTCTCTCAGTAACCCTGTGAGATAGATTGTCAGGTAGGATTCTCTCCACTGAACTGTTGTATCATGGAATTTAGAGACAGAATTAGGGTGAGAACAGGCAAACAGAAGTTAAATGATCTACCACAGTTAATAAGAGTCCAAGACAAGATTTGAATACGGGTGTTCCTGATGCCAAGTTCAAGTTCAGCACTTTCTCTTCTTTACCACCAAGCGAACTCTAGAGGGCTGTTTCCATAGTAGGCATTCTCCTTATTAATGAAATCCCAGATCTGCTCCCTTTTGCTCTCTTCCTTCTCTCTCAGTCTTGTTGCTCTCCCTTCCCTGAGAAGCAGTGAACCGTAGTGGATAGGGTGATAGGTTTAGAGTTAGGTAACCCTGAGTTCAAATCCCATTACTTACTAGCTATGTTACTTTGGTCAAGTTTATCTATATGTGTCTCAGTCAACTCCCTAGGAATTATCAACTAAGTCATAGATGGGTTGTGATACCTGTTGATTAGGGGAGTTCCTCAGTGTTAGGAGTGTCCTAAGTTAAAGCTATCAGTAAATATACCCATATTGGTGTATATCTCTCCTGCCATTAAGAACCTCAGAACCAAGGATTGTGTCTTATGGCCCATGTAGTCTTAACCATCAGCACAATGCTTTAAGCAATTGAGTTGCTCAGTAAATGTTTGCTACTGATGACCCTAAATCTCCTTTGACAGGCAAGAACACTGTAGCAGGGTGGTTTATCTTTGCCTCTGCATAGAAACACACCTCATCCCCGATAAGTCCTGCTTGAGGTGGGGGTGGAGGGGTCATTGTCTACACCACGGTCTTCTGCCCATTTCCTTCATTTGGCTTTAGATGATGATTTCTCTCATTTCTCTGTCCTCCTTCCCTCATTCATTTCCTCTTTGAGATATTTCCTTAGAGCTATGTGGGAATTTGGATTAAATAGATGAGTCTAAGTAGGAAATTTCCTAAGTAGGAAATTTATGTTTAATTTATAAAATAGATTCCCTGATATTTGCCTTGTCCTATCTTTGTTTAAGAACATGTGATCATATCTACTCCCTTGCCAAAGCTTTTCAGGGAGAAATTCT
>JAQQSK010014517.1:0-11097 GCA_028658325.1 Potorous gilbertii | reverse complement strand
CAATTTGAAGTTAACACTCGGGGAGGGACAGGATCAAAAGAGAAAATAGAAACAATGGGAGGCAGGATTGGATGGAGGGAAATATAGTTCGTCTTACACAACACGACTATTATGGAAGTCACTTGCAAAACTACACAGATATGGCCTATATTGAATTACCTGCCTTCCCAAAGGGAATGGGTGGGAGGGAGGGATGGGGAGAAGTTGGAAGTCCAAGTTTTAGGAACAACTGTTGAGTATTGTTCTTGATACTAGGAAATAAGAAATACAGGTAATGGGGAATAGAAAGTTATCTGGCCCTACAGGACAAAAGAGAAGATGGGGTAAGGGAAGGGAGGGATGAAAGGAAAGTGGGAAGGTTGATGATATGGGTAATTGGAATGCTCAGTGTATTGGCAAGAGGGGAGGGGACAAATGAGGAGAAAATTTTGGAACCCAAATCTTGTGAAAATGAATGTAAAAAGATAAATAAATAAATTTATAAAAAAGAAAAAACTTATTTTTTATTTCTATGATTTGGTGTTTGACCTACTCATTCTTTAGGATTAGATTATTTAGTTTCCAATTCATTTTTAGTTTATCTTTACATGTTCCTTTATTATATATAAGTTTTTTGCATCATTATCTGAAAAGGATGCATGGACTATTTCTATTTTTCCACACTGAATTGTGTTTGTTTTATGCCCTAGTACATGGTTACTTTTTATGTATGTGCCATGTACTGCTGAGAAAAAGGTTTATTCCTTTCTATCTCCATTGTATTTTCTTGAAAGCCCTGACATATCTACCTTTTTTAAAATTCTGTTTAGCCCCTTAACTTCTTTCTCATTTATTTTGAGGTTAGATTTATCAAGTTCCAAGAAGGGAAAACTGGAGTCCCCCACTAGTACATTTTTTGCTGGCTATTTTTTCCTGTAATTCCCTTAACTTCTCCTCTAAGAATATGGATGCTATATCACTTAGTGTATATGTTTAGTTATGATATTACTCCATTGTTTATGGTGCCTTTTAGCAAAATATGACTTTCTTCCTTAACTCTTTTGATTAGATCTACTTTTGCTTTTGCTTTTTCTGAGATTAGAATTGCTATGTCTACATTTTTATTTAACTTCAGTTGCAGCATAATATATTGTATTCCAGCCTTTTACCTTTACCTTGTGAGTATTCCCCTGTTTCAAATGTGGTTCTTCTAAACAACATATTGTAGGATTATGGTTTTTAATTCATTCTGCTGTCTGCTTTCATTTTATGTGAGAGTTCATCCTATCCAAATTCACAATTCTGATTACTATCTATTTCTTTCTCTCCATCCTATTCCCCCATTTCTGCTTGTATTTCTTCCTTCTCCCTTTTGTTCCTCAAAAGAGTTTTCCTTTTAACCACTGCCTCCCTCAATCTTCCCTCCCTTCTATTCCTCCCCCCCTTTTCTTTCACTTTTCCCTTACTAGTTCTTCCTTCTCTTCTAATGAACCCTTCCTTTTTATTTCCTCTTTCTCCTCCTACTGCCTATGGGGGAAGTCAGATTTTTACATCTAAGTATGTTATTCACTCCTTGTACCAAATATGATGAGAATAAAGTTCAAACAATGCTAATCTCCCTCCCTTCTTTCCATCTACTATTATGTTTTTGTGCCTCTTCATATAATGTAATTTATCCTTTTCTCCCTCTTCCTCTTCTCCCATTCGAATCTCTTTTCACCCCTTAATTAGATTTCTTATTCTCATATCAGTTAATTTATACCCACTCCATCTGACTATGTATATCACTTTAAATGTCATAAAAAAAGAAGCAATTCTGAAGATTTACAAGTAGTATCTTCTCATGTAAAAATATATACAATTTGCCCTTATTGAATAACCTGTTTTTGGTTTTTCTTTCTTGTTTAACTTTTTATGCTTCTCTTGAGTCCTGTATTTGAAAATCAAATATTCCATTGAGATCTGGTATTTTCATCAGGAAGGTTTGGAAGTCCCTCATTTCTTTGAATGTCTATCTCCTTGGCTGAAAGACTATGCTCAATTTTGCTAGGTAGTTGATCCTTGGTTGTAGTCCAAGTTCCTTTACCTTATAGAATATCATATTACAATCTCTCTGATCTTTTAATATAGAAGCTGCAAGGTCTTGGCATGTTACTGAATGCAGTTATGATATTTGATTTTATTTCCTTGCTGGTTGCTTCCAGTATTTTCTCGTTGATCTTATAATTCTGGAATTTGACTACAATGTTCCTTGGTATTTTAATTTGGGATTTCTTTCAAGAGGTGATTGGTAGATTCCTTCAATAAATATTATACCCTCTGGTTCTAGAACCTGGGGGCAGTTTTTCTTGATGGTTTCTTGGAAGATACTGTCAAATCTGTTTTTTTAACCAATTATTCTTGTTGTCTCACCTGGATCTATTTTTTCCAGATTAGTTGTTTTTCGAATGAGGTATTTTGTATTTTCTTTTATTTTTTTCATTCTTTTGATTTTGTTTCACAGATTATTGATGCCTCATAGAATCATTGACTTTTATTTTTCTCATTCTGATTTCTAATGAATTGTTTTCTTCAGTTAACTGCTGTACCCATTTTTACATTTTGCCAATTTTGCTTCTTAAGGAGTTGTTTTCTTCAGCAAGTTTTTTCTATTTTGTCAATTGTGTGTTTAAGGGAATTGTTCAATTTTTCTTCTACTTGTCTAATTTGACTTTTAAAATCCTTCATCAGCTCTTCAAAACAGTGTTTTGGGGATGGAGACTTGCTCATATTCCCCTTTAAGGTTTCAGATGTGGGTATAGTGACAATACTATCCTCTTCTGAATTTCTATTTTGATTTTCCCTGTACCTATAATAAGAATCTAAGGTTTTACTTTTTAAGTTGCTGTTTACTCACAGTGTTTGACCTTTTTCCTATCTTATAAAATGGATCTCTGCTTCTGGGGCAGAGGGGGCTCTACTTCTGGGGCAGAGGGGGCTCTGTCCCACACTTTTTGTCCTTTGGGCCAGGGAACTGGTTACTGGCTTTGTTTTCAGGACCCTCTGATTCTAGCAGCTGTAAGCTATATAATACTATAACTTACCTGATTCTGAGATGGACCTGACTGGTGTGTGATGAGGTCAGTGAGGTCTTTCTACCTTTCCCTGAGGTTACACTGAAGTTCTCAGGATGAGGTGTAGGGGAGAGGTGGTCTGATCACTGGAGATCTCCTCCTTCCTGAGAACTGCACTAGAGCATGAGTAGGTTCAGTCAATTGCAAATGATGGTTCTCTGCACTGGTGTCTGCCAATTCCCCTGGTGTTTCAGAGGAATGCAGGGGGTCCTGGGGTTGGTGCTTAATGGCTCCACCACTCTGGGGTTCAGGATCTCCAGATGGTTTGATGAAGTGGGACTTGCTGCTGGCTTGCCTCAATGTCTCCTGTCTTGTACTAGTTCCCTTTGGCCACCGCTTTCCTGTTAATCCCTCTAGCCTTCCAAGCTAAAAATCTTCTATACCCCATCTTTCTGCTACCTCCACTTCTTCTAAATTTTTCTGGAGTGGCATTTTCTGGATTTTTCAAGGGTAGTAAAGGACAGTGAGAGTCACTCACTGTTTACTCCACCACCTTGGCTCCCAGAAGATATTTAGCTTTAGTGTTTAAGTTTTAAATAAATTAATTAAAAAATAATAATAAATATTTTACTCAAAGTACAGTTAATATGTGGTAATAGAAGAATTTGACTCTATATGCTCTACCTCCAAATTCAATGATTTTTGAGTTCTTATTTTGAAACATTATGTAAAAATTTAAATTTAATGAGGTTTCACTCCATTTCCCAAGTCTTTCTCCCATTGCCTCCTTCAATCTAGATAACTGCCTATTATGCTCAATGTCTGATCATTTCTGATTCTTTCCCTAGTGAGCTTCACCTGAATGTTATTTATCGTGTTTGTCTCCTTTCACTTTTTCCAGTTTTCTTGATTTTTCTCACGAGTGTATAGTCTTAAAACACAATATTATTCTGTCTTTCCTCTAAATTATTCATTTTGGAATAATATGTACTCTTCAAGAGTCATTTTCCAGTCATGTTTCCTATCCTAACAAATTTAAGTGTACCCTCTACGGTCAAATCTTTCTTCTTGCACTAGGACCTCTAGTTCATCATATTTATTATACATACTTTATGTTCTGTGTGTAATGATCTGAGGCCAATGATGTTATTGCTGGATTTTCTTTTTATTTCTGGGACAACTGTATTATTCTTCCTACATTATAGTTATTATATTTAGCTTGGTAGACACATAATTTCAATTTTTATAAGCTATCCCCAGATTTGAGTCTTATCAAACAATATAATCTTCCAACTATAAAGACTAATAAGTATTCAGATCCTTTAAGTTTTCCATTAGTGACAACATGTCATAGGGGAAACAGCCTCAGAGACAAAGGGACCTGAATTGTAGTCCTGCCTTTACCACACACTACAGCAAGTCATCTAACCCCTTTTGTACCCAAAAGAGTGTTCTAACATTCCAAGTTTTAGAAGTTACTGATTTCAATTGGCAGAAGTAGTTTGCTTGGTTGGAGTTCCTTTTGGCAATGAAATCATAGGTCCAGACTAACCCAAAGTTTCCACATGAGAACTTGTAGATAAGAGCCTGAAAAAAAGAAAGTATTTTAGTGAAAATGAAAGAGAGAGAGAGAGAGAGAGAATTGATGTTTAAAGCACCTAAAAGCTATATAAAAAAATTTCATTCTCCTATTAAAAGAAGACAGAGTTCCAGTGATTCAGTTGGATACAGTGACCTTTGGCAGAGGCAGAACATTATCAGAAAAAAAAAATCTATTTAAGGCCAAGTGAATAGTTTTAGCATTTCCCATCTTTCTAATTGAATGTGTAGTGTGTGTACAGAACTGTAATTCTATCCAGAGGCTGCTTGTCAAGTCATGTTTTTATAGTAATTACCTGATTTGTTCAGTTTTAATCACATTTACAATTGAATATCAACTTTTCTACTCTGCAATGGTTAGTTGAGGAATGGCAAAAAAAAATGCAACACCCATGAGCAGTAAATCTAAATGGAGTACTATCCTCTCACTTGGACAAAACAAAAGGTAAAATAGTTACTAGCAAATTAGCTTCATTTGACAGATGATTGTTCTTTCACTTTTCTACTTTTTTGTTTTTACCAACTTACAACTTAGTGTAAAAGGCCTATGGTTTTCTTTTGAATATTTAATTACTTCCATTTTCACTGGAAACCAATCATGATAAGGCTCATCAAGTGAACCAGCAATTAGCAGGGAAGGCCTGGACAGCCACAACCTCTCTTCTTTCCTAAGCAATGTGTTATCCAAATATTTCTACTCCAAATTCATATTACATTTATCTCCATTATGCAAATCCCTCATGGGTCAAACATTCATCATTAGGGTAAGATCTGGGATTGATTCAAGATTTTAGCAATTGTAAGCATTTATTAAATGCCTACTGTTTATCACTGCAAAATATCAGAGTGGGGAGGGACTTCAAAATCATCTTATAACACAATAGGGCTCCCCTAAAGAACACCCTCAGTAAATGGTTTTCCAGCTTCTACATGATGACTCCTGTGATGGAGAACTCACCACCTCCCAACAGTGTCCTTTGTTCTTTTAGATAACATACATGAGGCAATTTTAACACATTCAGCCTAAGTCTTCCTTTTTGTACCTTTTATCCATTGTCCCTTGTCCTACAGACAAACAGAATGCCTTTTTTATAATCTTTCAATTAATGGAATACATTTATCATTGTGCCTTTGAAGTTTGCTCAAGGTTAGAGATCCTCATTTCTTTCAACAACTTGTCACGTGACCTCAACACCCTTCAATATTCTGTTTATCCTCTTTTGTATACTTCAGATTATCATTGTCCTTCCTAAAATGTCAGAATGCAGGGACAGTCTGAGTTAGAAGAAGACAACAAGGTTCATATCTTACCCAGTTTCAATTAGAATATCCTGCACTCAAGTAGAGTTTCAATATTGAATACTGAATTAAATAACTGGATAGTTCCTCAAGTCAATTTTGTTGAAGTCTTTGAGTGACAGATTAAGGAGTTTGACACTTTACTGAAATTAGTGGAGAGGTAATGAAGGTTCAAATATGTCTATGCATGCAAGGATGATATAGAATGGTGCACATATCAATACACACAGTGCAGTTACATCATCTTCTTGATTTGCAGTTCTTTACAAATAGGAAGAAAATTCATGGCATATCAACATGTGGGTGGCTGTGAAAATATGATTTCATTTATCTTACAAAAGAGAAAGATAAAAGAAATACAAGATGAAGGAGATAATTTCAGGAAAGATTATTTCAATAAACTTAGGATTCTAATAAAAAGGAACAGCTGGTGCAAGTATGAGTGAGGAGAGCACCAATAGAACTGGATGCTTGTGATACAAATACTTCTGTTGACAAAGGAACATACTGTTCCAGTGTACAAGAAGCGGAGGGAAATAAACAAGATGTCAAGTTGACAAAGTCCCAAAATGAAACAAAATCTGAATGAAAAATGATAATGCCACTAAGGATGGAAATTTGACAGAGAAACGAAAGAGAAGCCCCAAGTAGTGATATAAGAAAAATTGTTAACTACCTCAGAAAGAAACACAGCTTGCATGAGATTAAAGGATACCAAATAGAAGAGCATCCTCTTGTTATAGCCTAAAATAAAACATAAATTACTTGGCCCCTTGTTTGAACTAATTTTTAATAAAACTATTCTTTCTGTCATATAAACAAATTGGCTATGTAACTAAGATTTGAAGTTAAGTAGTGTGGTAAGTTAAACAATTGGTTGGCAATAACTTAAAATACTCAATGTGCTCTAAACACCTAGCCTTGGAATTTTGACTTCAATGAAATGAATATGGGAAGAGGAAGAAGAAGGGAGGTAAGAAAGTGAGGAGATGAGAGGGGGGAGGGGAGGGGAATAAAAGGGAAGGGATATGAGGAGAGGAGAAGAGAAGAATCAGGAAGAAGGATGTTTAGATCCAACCTAAATCTGTAGAGGAAGTTCCACACTAAGAACTTACACTGATGAAATCACAGTTTGATTCAAAATGAGTGTGTTTACACACACACACACACACACACACACACACACTTATAAATTTGTTTGTTATATTTTTGTATCTTTTGCTTTGAATAAATATGCTCCCTTGTTAGTATAGTAAAGAAAATCTAGGTAGATGAGCCAAAGTGGTGGAGTATAAGGATGAATCTGATGTAGCTCTTTCCACATAGCATATAAAATATCTGTAAAAAATTACTCTAAACAAATTCTAGAGCAGCAGAAGCCACAAAATGCCAGAGTGAAAGAGATTTCTGTCCCAAGACAGCCTGGAAGGCCTACATGAAAGATCTATCACACCAGGCTCAGAGCAGAGTACAGCATAGGCTTGGCTGTACAATGTGGCAGGGACAGGACTGGAACAGGCTTCAGGAATTCAGTGCAGAATCATGGGCAACAGCTGTAGTTCTCAGATTCATCAACCCACAAAAGCCAAAGAAAGCTTCAAAAATCAGTAGAAAGCTCTTTCACCTGGGAGAGAAGGGAACAGGGTCCAGCCTTAGTCCTGGGCCCAGGGCAGGGGCAGCCACTGTAGCACAGTTTCCACTTTTGGAGCCCTCAGGCTAAAGACTCTGAGGGAATTGAGCAATTGATCTGGGTCTCAGCCTTGAGTAGCTGCCCTGATGTGAGGAGGAGCACTAGACTGGTGGAGCTTGTAGAATCTTGGGAAAGGGAATTCTACTAAATGGTGTGACTGCTGCCACACCAGAGCACAGGTCAAGATAGGAGTAAACTCCTTTCCCTTGATTGTGCCACCTTAGAGGAACTGAGAACTTACAAGTCCCTAAAGCATACCCTCCACCTGATAAAGGACTCACAAATCAAGTAACTGACTAACTATAGAAGGTTACTTTTTTGGTGAAGAGGTATTTTTTTCCATCCTTTCAGATGAGGAAGAACAATGCATACCATTACAGGAAGACACAAAAGTCAAGCCTGCTTCATCCAAAACCTCCAAAATAAATATGCAATGATCTCAGTCCATGGAAGAGCTGAAAATAGATTTTGAAAATCAAGTAAGAAAGGTAGAGGTAAAATTGGGAAGAGAAATTAGAACAATGCAAGAAAATCATGAAAAGGAAGTCAACAGTTGCTAAAGGAAACACAAAAAAATGCTGAAGAAAATAACACCTTGAAAAATAAGCTACAATTGACAAAAGAGGTTCAAAAAGCCAATGAGGAGAAGAATGCTTTAAAAAGCAGAGTTAGCCAAATGGTAAAGGAGATTCAAAAACTCATTGAAGAAAATAGTTCTTTAAAAATTAGAATGGAGCAGCTGGAAGCTGAGGACTTTATGAGAAATGAAGAAATTACAAAACAAAACCAAATGAATGAAAAAAAGAAGACAATGTGAAATATCTCATTGGAAAAGCAGCTGACCTGGAAAATAGATCTAGGAGAGACAATTTAAAAATTTTGGAAATACCTGTAAAAATATCAAAAAAATGATGATCCAAAAAATAGCCTAGACATCGTTTTCCATGAAATTATCAAGGACAACTTCCCTGATATTCTAGAACCAGAGGGTAAAATAAATTTTGATGAATCGACCAATCACTTCCTGAAAGAGATCTGAAAAGAAAAATTCGAGGAATATTGTAGCCAAATTCCAGAGTTCTCAGATCAAGGGGAAAATATTGCAAGCAGCCAGAAAGAAACAATATGAATATTATGGAAATATAATCAGGATAACACAAGATTTAGAAGCTTCTACATTAAGGGATTGAAGGACTTGGAATATAATTTTCCATAAGTCAAAGGAACTAGAATTATAACCAAAAATCATCTACCCAGCAAAACTGAATATAATACTTCAGGAGAAAAAAATGGTCATTCAGTAAAATAGAGGACTTTCAAACATTCCTGATGAAAAGACTAGAGCTCAATAGAAAATTTGACTTTCAAACACAAGAATCAAGAGAAGCATGAAAAAGTAAACAGGAAACAGATATCATAAGGGATTTACTGAAGTGGAACTGTTTACATTACCACACAGAAAGATAATATTTTTAACTCTTGAAACTTTTGTCAGTATTTGGGTAGTTAGAGTAATTATATACATCTACATTCATACATACATACACACATATATACATAAATACCCATATATATATATATATATATATATATATATATATACACATACACATATGCACATTATAGACAGAGGGTGCAACGTGAATTGAATAGGAAGGGATTATATCTAAAAAATAAAATTAAGAGGTAAGAGAGGACTATATTGGGAAGGGAAGAGGAGAAATGGCATGGGGCAAATTATCTCTCAAAGAAGAGGTAAGAAAAAGCATTTTCAATGAAGGGAAAAAAGGTGAGGTATGAGGGAGAAAGTGTTACTTATTCTCATCATATTTGACAAGGAGGGAATAACATGCACACTCAATTTGGTATAAAAATCTATCTTATGCTACAAGAAAGTAGGGGAGAAGGGGAGAAGTAGGTTGTGGGGAAGATGATAGAAGGTAGGGCAAATGGGAGGAGGGAGTACACTTATATGGAGGGACAAGGTCAAAAGAGAGAACAGAATAAACAGGGGGCCAGGATAGCTTGGAGGGAAATATAGTTAGTATTTTACATGATGAATATTATGGAAGTCTTTTACATAACTCCATACGTATAACCTATATTGAACCACTTGCATTCTCAGTGGGGATGGGTGAGAAGAGAAGGAGGAAGAGAAGCCAGAACTCCAAGTTTTAAAGAACATTGAGTTTGTTTTTGCATGCAACTTGGAAATAAGAAATACAGGCAATGGGGTATAGAAATCTATCTTGCCCTAAAAGAAAACAGAATAGATGGGGATAAGGGAAGGAAAGGGTGTGATAGAAGGGAGGGAAGTTTGAGGGAAGGTGTAGTCAGAATGCAGAAGGTCTTGGTGTGGGGGAGGGGAATGATAAGGAGAAAATTTGGAACTCAAACTATCATGGAAATGAAAGTTGAAAAACTAAGAATAAAGAAACTAGAGAAAAATGAAAAAAAAAGAATAAGAGAACCAATGAAGAACTTATCATTAAATAATAAAGTTTACTGGGCCAAGATAGCAGAGTAGAAAGACACATTTATGCTAGCTCTGAAACCACAGCCTATAAAATATCTGTAAAGAAGAACTCCTAAAAAAATTCTGGAGCCGTGGAAGTCACAGAACAGAGTGGAGGAGATTTCTGTCCCAGAAAGACCTGAAAAACCCTCACCAAAAGTTCGTCGCACAGAGGACCACAGCGGAACCCAGACCTACCTTGGCCAGACAGCCCTAGGAGGAACAGATCCGAGCAGGCTTCGGGGATGGAATTTCTGGTGGCCGTGGGGGTCCTTCCACCCACAGGTGCTGCAGGTCAGTGAGAGAGACCTCTGGGCTGTCTGAGAGAGGGGGGTGTCTTCATAACTCAGGCCCCCTCGGGAGGCAGCGGCAGAGGCAGGGGCAGAGGCAGCAGGCAGCCAGAGGCTCCCAGAGCAGGCAGGAGCTCCAGTACCAAAGGTCTCTGTATAAAACCCCTGAGGTGGCCCTGCCCCAACCTGAGAACCTGATTTAATCTTACCCTGAAGAGCAGCTGGCCCCACCACTGAAAGCCCTGAGGCTGGGGAGCAGCATTTGAATCTCAGACCCCAAGCACTAGCTGGGCAGATCTAGAGACCAGAATGTCAGGGCAATTTTCCTTGATAATGTCATGAAGGATGATGTCTAGGCTCTTTTTTTGATCATGGCTTTCAGGTAGACCATAATTTTTAAATTGTCTCTCCTGGATCTGTTTTCCAGGTCAGTTGTTTTTCCAATAATATATTTCACATTATCTTCCATTTTTTTCTTTCTTTTGGTTTTGTTTTGTGATTTCTTGGTTTCTAATAAAGTCATTAGCCTCCATCTGCTCCATTCTAATTTTGAGAGAACTATTTTCTTCAGTGAGCTTTTGAACCTCTTTTTCCATTTGGCTAATTCTGCTTTTGAAAACATTCTTCTCCTCATTGGCTTTTTGAACCTCTTTTGCCAATTGAGTTAGCCTA
>JAQQSK010014516.1:0-11097 GCA_028658325.1 Potorous gilbertii | reverse complement strand
TATTAGGTTATAAGTGTGGAATAGAACGATGATTGGTTGGTGGTATTCAGGAAGTGCTAGGATCTATATATGTTGGGTTCACGGGGAGGGACGCTCTCTTGGGATGTGATCGCCGAACATTAAAGACCGCTTCTGCTACCTCCGGCATTCTGTCTGGTTATTCCTCCCAGAGGACTGGGAGGCCGGTGGCGCCCCGAAGACTCATCATGACTGGGATTGGTGAGTAGGAGAGCAACCTAGCTCCAGGACCGGGGACCCTGTCAGAATAGCTGGAAGGGATCCACAGGGTCACGTTGCACCTTTCTTGTCTCTTTTTTCTTGTTTCTTTACCTCTTTCTTTCTTATACTCTTCCTCTTTTTTCTTGTTCTTTCTTTCTTACTTGCTTTTTCTTTCTTGTTCTGTCTTTTATAATACTCCCTTTGGATAGCCATCACAAGGCTTGGACATAGTGAAATGGATGATGGGGTCAGAGTTGCCTACTGGCAGGCAATTGGCCCACTTCCAGTGCAATGAGGTCTTCAGTATTCACAGAGTGCCTCTGATGGTATCCTCCAAAGTGGAGATTCTGAGATGACTATATCCAGGAGATTTGTGATATAGAATAAAAGCATGTTGGAGAAACAAGGAAGCATATAAAGACTTTCTACAACTGGCTCTGGTCTATAATTGTGAGGTTAGGAGGAGTCTTTTGTTGACTTGATGTATAATCAGAACAAGAGATATTCTCCAAAAGGCTGAGGTCAGCAGTGTTCTAGTCTTTGGTCATTTTTTGTTCAACTCCACACTCTTGGAAAATTGCTTGGACTCCTTTACTCAGTATACAGTGAAGATAATGCTATAAGATGAGAGACATGAAGACTTCTTCCCCTCTGAAGTCATTTGACTGTGAGATGCTCCCTCTCCCCCTTCACAACAACTCCCAGGGCTCTATGATTGTTCTTTTCTGTTCAACATGAGATAAGTGGCTGATCTTGAGTTGAGAAGGTCAGGAGGTTGCCCGAAATCCCAGCATTTCTACAGTCTGGAATTATAGCCAGTGTAGCATTGGATCTCTGAAGAGCTAAGAATGGTTTTGGGGACTCAGCCCAGTAGTAGCTGAGATAAAGGTTCATCCAGCAGGATACTGTCTCTGTACATGAACTTGGTGAGACCAATTCTATATAGGAGTCTGCTCCCTTCAGAGAATGAGGTGATATAAGAGTGATTATGCCCTGAGGTGTTGAAGGAAATGTTTTTACATTATTCTTACTTTATCTTCAAAGTAAGTTTGTAAAAGCTAATTGAAATTAAGTGATTAAATGGAAATGGGGCACTGAATACAGAATATATGTGAATATAGACACTGAACAATGTTGTAAACAGTGGACATTTAAGCTGATGACATTCAAGAAGAGATACTAACACCCTTAAGGTTGCCCTAGAACATTGAGAAGCAAATTCAACTTTTCTGTCTTTGAGAAAGTGAGCACATCTACCATGTCAGCATTCTCTAAGCTCCAAGAAAAATTTGAGACTTAGTCTAAGGATAGACTTCTCAGAGGGCTACTGATCTGTGATCTTGGGGAGGCCTCTTTGGGGGAGTGATGGAGAAGCTAAAGTAAATGGGAGACAGAGAAGCAAGCAGAGAGGAGGAAAAAGTAGGCACCATAGTCATTGGGTTGAAGATCAGGAGGGGCCTCTTGGGGAGTACTGAGCCAGAGTAGTGAGGATGTTCAAACAGGAACTTTGTTCCAGGCAAATTCTGCATCTCTAACTCACCTCAGGAAGGAAACGGAAACTAATGACCTTGCTTCCTCTTCTCCTCTTCCTTTCTCTAAAAAGTCTCAAAAGTGTTATGAGTCATTCACTTCTTCCTTTTGTATTTGGAAGATGTTACCTTGTGTTTTAAACTTTTAGTAAACTGGTAAATGTGTTACATCTGTTGATCAACGTAAATTCTAAGTTATATGTATGGTTTTGTTTTAATAATGCTTACAAATAGAGAAGAGCTAGAGTATAGGTTTGATTAGTGAAAAGTGATTTGTGGAATTGGATGTAATTTATAACAATCAAATAATAAAATGGGAAAAGGACAAATGGCATATGAATTTGGTGTTCACATAGATTGCAGGCTGGTAAGGACAGAAATTGGAAAATATGCAGCCATTTTTACTTTCATTATCTTTGGTTGTGACCATTTTTGATGTTCTAGGCTTTGAAAATCAAAGCTCCAGAAAAAGAGTAAGTTGCTTAGGAAATGAAAAGTACAACCCTAAAAGGGAAGTGAGTGGCTAGGGAAGCTCCATCTACAAGAGAGGGGGAACTACTTGTCTAAATATTTTCAGGCTGCCTCACTTTCCAGCCACTTGATGCCTTCCTTTTTCTTTCTTTCTTTCTTTCTTTCTTTCTTTCTTTCTTTCTTTCTTTCTTCCTTCCTTTCTTTATTCTTTCCTTTCTTTATTCTTTCCTTTCTTTTTTCTTTATTTCTCCCTTTCTCTCTCATTCTTTTTGTTTTCTTTCCTTCCTTTCTTTTTCTCTTCCCTTTCCTCTCTTCCTTCATTCTTTTCTTTCTTTCTCTCCTCTTTCTCTCTTCCATATTCCTCCTTCCTTGCTTCCTTTTTCTCTTCTTTCCTTTCCTTCCTTCCTTTCCTTCCTTCCTTTTCTTCTTTCCTTTCTTTCTCTTATTGTCTTTCTATCTTCCTTCCTTTTCTTTCTCTGCTTTTTTGTCTCTCCATCTTTCTCTTTTCCTCTCCTTTCCATCTCTTCTCCTTCCTTCCTTTTCTTTTTTCATTCTTTCTCCCCTTTCCTTCCTTCCTTTCTTTCATTCCTCTCTTTTCCTTCCCTCTTTCCTTCCTTCCTTCTTCTTTCTTTCCTTCCTTTCTTCCCTCTTTCCTTCCTTTCTCCTTTCCTTCTTTATCTAAAAATGTAGGGTGTGTATCACACACACACACACACATACACACACATTTCCAGTTCTGTAGATTTTACATCATCACTGCAAAGCCCAATATAGTTTATTATTCAGGAACATTTGCATTGAATGAGATGTATGGGAAATGTGAGCTAAAATGTCTGCTATTTAACATGTCATTGCTTTAGTTCTTTCTCCTGCAGGCTGTATCTCTTCCAAAACTCAGCTTCCTATTTCTTCAAATTCCAGATGGAATTTAATCTGTAAAAATATGATATCATTTCTTTGCTGGGACATAAATATTTTCTCTTTGTCATTGGAGTTGGAATATGTGGGAATTCTTCTCTAGATCAATGGAGAGTAAGAACCCAGACCAATAAAATCTACAATTCTGTTTGTCCAAGGCCTTCAGTCATCACAGAGCTCAAAATATGGATCAAAAGCACACTTTGTTTTCATGCTACACTAAAAAAAAGTTTTTGGAAATATGCAATCCTTAGTTATTAGATTTTTTCCCTTGCTCATTATATAGTGATAATTTTGAGGACTGTAATGATTGGACTTTACTTTATGGAAGATTTTCTTTTTTCTTTAGGTCTTTGTGTTTTGTCTTATCCTTGTCATGTCCAGGAATCCTTTTGTTCTTTTCATTTCAGGAATACAAATATTCCTAACGCTCATAAATGATCCCTAACATCACATAAATGAAAGTCTTCTAGGACAAACTAAAATATAACTAAAGATAAAAAGACGTATCAAAGAGATCATTCCTCACTTGCAAACAGGGAGATTGCCCACAAAACAGTATTGCTTGTCTGGGTTAAACTTGGAGAACTAAAAATATTTACTTTATCTTAGTTTTCAATAGCAGTTTCCCTATGGGATCAAACAACTATTTGTTAGGGCTAATACTGCCTATCTCTCCTTGTAGCCAGACTCAGTTAGACCAGAGAAAAGGAAAATAGAACAGGAAAGTCAAACCCACTCCACCTGGTCAGTTGTGTGATATTCCATGTGGGGCCTAGTGATGGTCATTCCTTGTGGCCCCCCCTTACACATGGGATCAATTTATGTCCTGGAACAGGATATTTCATTTCCTTATATCTTTGTCTTCTGGCTCACATAGTTACAAATGTTAATCATGCTCATAAAATTATCTATTCCTTTCTAAAATCCTTCTCCTCTCTATGCCATAACAACCTCCCAAGGTAGTAAATTCCCTATGTTGCTCTAGCATCGAACTACTACCTTTTTCTCCTGGGCCTTTGTAATTGGTTGCCTTTCAATGGGAGTTAAATCTCCAGTATTTTGACTCAGGATGGGCAGAACAATGGACACTTTAACCCCTGGTAGTTCCTTTTGCTCTTTTTTCCCCAGGTAACAATGGACCCACTTAGGCATTCTGTGCCTCCATCACTGTTGGCTTGGTTCCACTAAGTAATGTAACCTGACATGGGTTGGTCAAACCAAATAAAATGACTAATCAAGTAGAAAATGAAATCAACAATTCAAACAAAGTAAAAATATAGAGTGGTGAAATCCAAATACTTCCATAATACTTGGGCTGTGTTCTTTCCTTTTTTATGATTTTAATCTTCTTTGTTATTCTGAACTGAGCAAACACTTATAAACATGAATATTTCTGTGGACAAAGAAGAACAGAAAAAGGAGATTGTACATGAAGTCACAAACATCTATTATACATAATCCAACTTTTTAAAAAGCATATAAAATATTCAACATGTTCATTCCAAAACCATCATGCTGATTGGGTTCCCCAGTGGATGCTTACAATTCTCTTCTGTCTTTTTTAGAAATTATTCATTGACAAATTTTATTTCATTTTCTTTTTTTTCTTTTTGTCTCATAATTACCTTCCCTCTCTAGTCCCCCCTCATATGCACCCCCCCTACAAATAAAAAGAACTCTTTTACGAAATTAATGTTATTAACATTATTAATAATTTTATTGTTATGAACAAGAGAAGAAGGGGAAATAAAAGGAGGAAACAGGAAGAATAGGAGCTGGAAGAAGAGGAGGAGGAGGAGAAGGAAAAAGAGGAGAAGGAGGAGGAAGACAATGACAACAATGATGACAATGAAGAGAAGGTAAAACAAAACAAATCCACACAGTGACTATGTCTGAAAATAGAGAACATGATAAGAAGAGATGGAATGGTCTTTATTTATCTTGCCTGACTACATGAAGGAGAAATAGATTCCCTAACCACCTTGTAAGATTTTTCCTAGATTTTTTTTCTTTTTTCTATCTACAACCTGAGGAAGTGGTGGACCACTGAATCTACTTGAGAATGCCTCTATCACTTGATTATTTTGTCCTTGTATTTTCATTGTTTTATGTCTAATTAAATGCTTTTCAAAATTGGATTTCTGGTTTTAGCACGTTCTGTGAGTACAGTGAGAATATAACCTCTTTTGTTAATGTCTTTGATATTCTGATGAAACCTAAGTGAACTCTTTCTCAGAATAATGTTTTCTAAATGAATAAAATAAAATGCACAGGATTACATAAAAAACAAAAATTTAGTGAAAATAATTTTTTTTCTAATCCAAGTTCATGCATCACCTGAAATCTGTTTACTGACTCCTGAAGGTTCATGGTCACCAGTTAAGAACACTCTATAACACTGGGGGAAGGTTAATCACAACATTATTTTTATAATTGATTACCTCTCCCTTTCATCCAACAACCCACCTTGAACCTCTGCAAAGAAGCAAGGAATTCTAGAGTCAAACTTCTCAGGAAATTTCATGAGATTCTTGGTACTTTTCCCCCATAGAATCACAAAATTTCGATATTGGAAGCAACCTCAAAGTTCATCTTGTGTTCTCAAATCTGAATAGATATCTGCTTTATAAACAAATGGTCTAGTTTCCAGTTGAAGATTGGTCAAAGATCAGCAATCCTTACCTTCAGTGCAGTCCATTCACTTTTTAACTTTTTTATTATTTATTTTTTTCAATTATCAAGCGTTTGTTTCTCTCTTTTTCTCATTTCTCTTCCACTTACAGAAGGGAAGGAAGGAAGGAAAGGAGGGAGGGAAGAAGGGAGAGAGGGGGAAAGGAAGAGAGGACGGAAGAAAGGGAGGGAGAAGCAAAGGAAGGAAAGAAGGAACAAAAGAAAGAAGGAAAGAAGGAAGAACCACTGTATCATGCAAGCAGAGTAAAACAAAACATTCTCACATTAATCCCCTCCAAAAATGCATTTCTTTTTATACATATTAGTCTATCATCTCTGTCACTGTGGGTAGGAAGTTTCTTTGTCAGTCCTTGGTGATCATGGTTGATCAGTTAGTTACTTGACTAAGAGTTCTTAATTCTTTCAAAACTGATCATTTTATGAAGTTGACGTTATTGCATAATTGTTCTTCCAGTTCAGTTTATTTAATTTTGAATCTGCTCTTACAATTCTTTTCAGTTCTTTTTGAACTTGTCTTTTCCCTCATTTTTGTATTACATTATACTGATATGTTGCAATTTGCTTGACTCATTCCCCAATTGATGGGCACTTCTCTATTCCATCACAAAAAGAATGTCTATGAATATTTTCATACATACAAGACCTTTTTTTCTTTCTTTCATCTCTTTGGTGTATAATTCTAGTAGCGGTTTTAATGGGTCAAAGAATATGCACAATTAACTTTGGTAGCATAATTACAAATTGCTTTCCAGAATGGCTACACCTAATGACAGCATCTTCAACACTGCATCAATGTGCTTCTTTGCCCACAGTCCCTCCTACAGTTGTAATTTTCTTTTTTAAAATCATTTTCTCCAATATTATGTGTGTGAGATAGAATCTCTGAATTGCTTTAATTTGCATTTCTCTCATTATTAGTGATTTAGAGAATTTTTTTCATTTATCTATAAATTGCCTGGATTTCTTCTCTTGGAAACTACCTGCTCGTAATTTTAGAACATCTAACAGTTGAAGGATGACTCTTACTATTGTATCAATTCCTTACATATCTTGAAAATGATAACTTTGTCAGAGAAACTTACTGTATTTTTTATCCAACTGTTTTTCTTTTTATCTTAGCTGTGATGGATTTTTTTTTGTGCAAAAATTTCTAATTTTACGTAATATAAATTAGATATTTTATCTCCTGTAATATTCTCTATCATTTTTTTGGTCATGAATTCTTACCTTATTTTTGGATTTTATAGATCTATATGTCTGATAGGTAATTTATTTCCTGTTTCTCTAATTTATTTATGATGTGACCTTTATAGCTAGGTCACATATCCTTTTGGAGCTTATCTTAGTGGAAAGTGTGAAATGCTGCTTTAAACCTAATTTCTTCCATAATGCTGTAATTTTCCCAGCAGTTTTTATCATATAATGCGCACTTATCCCAAAGGCTGGAGTCTTTGTGTTTAATGAATTAGGCTCTTGGATTAATTTGCTTCTGTATGTTGTATACCCACTTAACTTGTTCCACTGATTGATCTCCCTATATTTTTTGAACGTTATGAAATTATTTTGAGAATTACTGTTTTGCAGTATAGGCTGAGATCCATAACTATAAGGCTCCCATTGGTCCCAATTTTAAAAATTATTTTCCTTGAGATTCCTGTCCTTTTTTGAGCCTCTATATGAATTAAATTATTATTTTTTCATGTTTTACAAAGTAATATTATTTCATTTAATCCTCACAATAGCCCTGGAAGGTAGATACTTTTGTTATTCCTATTTTACAGATAAGGAAACTGAGGCAAATAGGGTTGAGTGACTTGCTCAGGGTCACACAGCTAGTCAATGTCTGAGGCCAGAATTGAACTCAGCCTTCTTAACTCCAGTCCCAGAGTTCTATATACTATGTCACTTGGTTTATAATTTTCCTAATATTCAACTAAACCTACATTCCTGGCATAAATTCAACCTGTTCAAAGTGAATAATTTTTGTAACAAGTTGTTTTAGTTTCTTTGTTAATATTTTTGTATCAATATTTAGTGGTATTGGACTATGGTTTTCTTTTACTTTTTCATGTATTTAAACTATATTCTGTTTTAGGGGAAATTTGGTAGGATGTTCACCTTTGTTGGTTTTGCAGACACTTTATGTAATATTTGGACTGTTGTTTGAATATTTGGTAGAATTTACTTATGAAACCATTTGGCCTTGGGTTTTTTCTTTTGGAAATTCATTTATGACTTGCTCATTTTCTTCCTGTGAAATTGGATTGTTTAAATCATCTATTTCCATTAATCTGGATTTTCATATTTTTGTAAATATTCATCTATTTCATTTATATCATTCACATTTGTTGGCAAATTGTTTTCAAAATATTGTTTATTTCAATTCATTGTAAATTATTTTTTCATTTTTGATATTAGGCATTTCATTTACCTCTTATTCTTTTTTAATCTAATTAACTAATAGTTTGTTCATTTTTTTCAAAAAAAGTTTTCCAGTTTTATTTATTAATTCAGTGAGATATTGTATTCAGTTTTGTTGATCACTTGCTTGATTTTTAAGATTTCTATTTTGTGTTTATTTTTCTTAATTACTTGATTGTCTAATTTGTTTTTTACTTGTGTACACAATGCATCAATCTATTCTTTCCTTTTCCTGTTAAAGAAAGCATTTAGAGATATGCAATTTTTTCCCCTAAGGATTGCTTTTGGCATGTTGTATCATTGTTTGTCATTATTTTAATGAAATGATCTATCTTTTCTGATTTGTTCTTTGACTTACCAGTTCCTTAACATTTTTGTTTAGTATCCACTTCATTTTTAATACTTTTTCAGAGGCCCTTTATTTACTATAATGTTCATTGGATTTTGGTCAATAAAGAATGTGTTTAATATTAATATTTAATTTTTGTGTTTTGGGGAGGCTTTTATAACCTAATACATAATCAGTATATGTAAAGGTGGCATACATAGCTGAGAAATGTTTATTTCTCTTTCACTTTCCATTCAATATTGTGAGAAGTCTTTCATATCTAACTTTTCTAACAATCTACACAATCTCTAGCCTCTTTCTTGTATACTTTTTGGTAAAATCTATCTGGGGTTGAAGGGATTCCTTGAGGTTTCTCACTGTTATAATTTTGCTACCTCCTTTCTTAGTTGCTAGAACAGCACAATACCAGAAACTGGGTATCTCTGAAAGGTCAAAGGTATCTGACCAATCTCAGGAAGCTCCTGAGATTCCCAGCAATTGTTCTTGTACCAGGTCAATCATTGGTGAATGGTTCTAACAATATCTCCACTTATTTTCAAAGTCTAGAGGGTGTAGCACCTACTTTGGAAAGCTTAGATAAGGGACAGAGCCAAGATGGCCCAGTAGAAAGATGCATATACACTAGTTCTTCCCCCACAGCCCATAAAACTACAGCAAAGAAAGACTCTCAACAAATTCTAGAGCAGCAAAAGGCACATGACAATGGAGTGGAGATTTCCAGCCCAGGGTGACCTGAAAGGCTGATGGGAAAGGTATGTGGCACATGGAGTGCAGCCCAATCCAGCCTTGGCCTTGCAGCACGACGCTGGGAAGAGGACTTGAGCAGGCCTTGGGGACAGAATCTCCAGCAGCAGTAGCAGAGGTTCTCAGATCCCTCAACCTACAGGCACCAAAGGTCAGTGAGATGATTTTTTCAGCTGGCTAAGAAGGCAGCATAGCTCTAGCCTTGGGTGGTGGTGGCAGAGGCTCCCACAACAGGCTGCATCCATTGTTGGATCTTAAAGCCCCTGGGAGAATTGAGCAGCTGATCTGAATATCAGCCTCCCAGTGCTGGCTTGACGGAACTGGAGGCCAGGTGATTGCAGAGAGGAAATTCTACTATTCACAGATTCTGGGCACAAAGGTTTCTTGTTGCTCCCAGACCAATGTACATGCTTGAATATGACACCTAGGAGGAACTGAGATCTTACAGTCCCCTATAGTACACTCTACTCTTGACAAAGGACCCAAAAATCAAGTAACTGGTTGGGAAAATGTGCCAAAAAGGGAAAAAAGTAAGAATATAGAAGGTTACTTTCTTGATGAGCAGATATCTTCTCCCATACTTTTAGATGAGGAAGAACAATGCTTACCATCAGGGAAAGACATAAAAGTCAAGGCTTTTGCATCCCAAGCATCCAAACTAAATATTCAATGGTCTCAGATCATGGAAGAATTCAAAAAGGATTTTGAAAATCAAGTAAGAGAGGTGGAGGAAAAATTGGGAAGAGAAATGAGAGAGAAACAATAAAATCAAGAAAATCAGGTCAACACCTTGCTAAAGGAGACCCCCCCCCCAAAAAATACTGAAGAAAATAACACCTTTAAAAATAGGCTGACTCAATTAGCAGAGTTCAAAGAGGTTCAAAAAGTCAACGAGGAGAAGAATGCTTTCAAAAGCAGAATTGGCCAAATGGAAAAGGAGGTTCAAAAGCTCACTGAAGAAAATAGTTCTTTAAAAATTAGGATGAAATAGATGGAGGCTAATGACTTTATGAGAAACCAAGAAATCACAAAACAAAATCAAATGAATGAAAAAATGGAAGATAATGTGAAATATCTCATTGGAAAAACAACTAACCTGGAAAATAGATCCAGGAGAGACAATTGAAAAATTATGGGACTATCTGAAAGCCCTGATCAAAAAAAGAGCCTAGACATCATCCTTCATGAAATTATCAAGGAAAACTGCCCTGATATTCTAGAACCAGATGGCAAAGTAAATATTGAAAGAATCCACCAATCACCCCCTGAAAGAGATCCAAAAAGAGAAACTCCTAGGAACATTGTAGCCAAATTCCAGAGTTACCAAGTTAAGGAGAAAATATTGCAAACAACTAGAAAGAAGCAATTTGAACATTGTGGAAATGCAACACAAAATCTAGAGGGTTTTACATTAAGGGATGACCTGGAATATGATATTCCAGAAGTTAAAGGAACTAAGATTAAAACCAAGAATCACCTACCCAGCAAAACTAAGTATAATACTTCAAGAGAAAAAAATGGTCTTTCAGTGAAATGGAGAACTTTCAAGCATTCTTGATGAAAAGACCAGAGCTGAAAAGAAAATTTGACTTTCAAACACAAGAATCAAGAGAAGCATGAAAAGGTAAACAGGAAAGAGAAATTATAAGGGACTTACTAAAGTTGAACCATTTGCATTCCTACATGGAAAGACAATATTTGTAACTCTTGAAACTTTTTTCAGTATCTGGGTAGTTGGTGAGATTATACACA
>JAQQSK010014515.1:0-11097 GCA_028658325.1 Potorous gilbertii | reverse complement strand
TCTCTCTCTCTCTCTCTCTCTCTCTCTCTCTCTCTCATTATGTCTCCTATATAGTGATAGCCAAGCATTTGGAGAGCATCTGCAACAGGTTTGTCTCAGCTATGAAGGACCTATTTTAATGACTAACTTAGATATTTGCTTATAACAAGTATCTGATGAATTTGGCAGTCATAATCAAATGAAGCAAGCATTTGTATTCTGACTGCCTGCAAATCACACTGGTGTTGAAAAAGACATTTTCTATACTCTTATGACCTCTCCTAAAACCAATAAAGTAACACTTTCATTTCTAAAAAAAAATGGGGTTATAGAGAGCCTTGAAAACAACCAGAAATCATTTGAATGTGACCCAACATGTAAGTAAGTAACCATGATTGAATCAAATAATAAACAAAAAACAAGACAATATTGGATTTGGCCACCTCTATCCACATTTAACACACAGAAACTGAACAATCATAAAAGATATAATGATATTCCACTTTTATTTCACATTTTCCCTATATACAAAGCATTTTCCTCACCATAATCTTTACCAATGTGGTAATGTATATATTAGTTTCTCCATTTTGCAGATAAGCAGACTGAGCCTCAGGGAGTTATAATGTCTTAAGTAGTGCCACAGCTATTAAGAGGCAGGGTTACCTATACAACTCAGCTCTTCTGCATTCACTTGAGAACTCTGTCCACTTTCAAATGTCACTTTCAACAGACCTATTTCTACTTTCAGACAGCAATATTGAGGATGTAGGAAGTGCTTAATAATGTTTTTAGGAGTTAGCAATATTTTTCTAATATACAAAATTATCTTTCACATTGTAACAATTTTTCCACAATCTAAGTCAATTTATATACGAGTTATAAGACATCTAAGACTTTTCAACTCATGTTTAGTGAAAAGAAAGATGGATTTAGACTTGCCTGTCTATTATCTAACTATATTAATAGTTATCTTAGTTATGTATAGATATAGATAGATAGATATAATTATAAACAGAAATATATGTAGATATATACACATTCCACATGTAAGCACATCATTCTTTTCAGTGAACATGAGTTGAACAGTTTCAGATATATGTAGATATTCAGATGTATATATATTCAGATATAGAGATAGGTAGCTCTATCTCCATATATCCTCATATCTCTACTACTTCTACTACTGCTACTACTACTGCTATTGCTACTACTACTACTACTCATAACACTAATCTGTTCACTTTGGACAAATAACTTTATTTTCCTATGACTTAGGTTCTTTACCTATAAAAGGAGAAATTTGGTCTAGCTCATCTAGAAGTACCATTCCAGTTTTAACGTTCCATGATTGTGACTCTTCTTGCCTCTCAGGACTTGTGGTCCATGAAGTAACAGAATTTCTCTACCTCAAGCAGCTACTAAGGGGGAAAATGGGTAGTGATAAATTGAGTAATAGCAGGAAGACCAGGAACCTAAACTGTAGTGCTTTCTTTCTACTCCAAGTAGCTTCTTAGTCAACAATTTGAAGAAGTTAACACTGTGCCTGGCACAGAGTAAGCACTATCTGAATGCTATTTGTATTCATTTCTGTTGTTACTATTATATCACAATGAAGAAAGATATCTCTTCTCTAGGTCAAAACTGGGATGTTTATGCTCTGGAAAACATTTCCAGTAAAATCATACTCCATTATCCTGTAAGGAACCTGAGAGTTTTTGTTTATACCAGTCATAACACAGGCACTGCAGGTCCTACCAAGCAGAAAAGTTTTGAAGACAGATCCAACAGTCAATTGTTTATCTGTTGGTGAAGGACCAACCTTGATCTGAGTAGTCAAATTCCCCCAAAGCTAATTATAAGGTGATGAGTTTATTTGGTCATATTCACTCATAAAACCCAACACAGAATCATAAATCTGGATCTAAGAGGGATCCCAGAGTCCATCTGTTCTAAGTTCTTAATTTTACATATCAAGCAAAACAAAACTATTGTTCATAGATGTTAAGTGATTTGCCTCAGGTCACATAGCTAGTAAGTATCAAGGGTGAATTGCAATCTAGATCCTATGACTAGGGAGCTAATGAATGCTCTTATCAGAAAAGTCTTGCTGGTGTCAAAATTGATTTTATGTCTTTGGAGAGATACTACCTCATTGATGAAATTGGAGTTCTTTTGAAGTATTAAATACACAGAAAATTAAGGTTTTTTGAATTCTTTCTTCACTTATGCACCGACATCTGGTGTGCCAGATTCAAGCCTTGAATAACATTTGGCTCTAAATGTAAACCTTATTCTTCTAGATTGAACTGGAAACATTGAGAAAATTTACTCGATGAAAAGAAATAAAGTAAGACTCTTATAAAGGATAGAGGAAGTGTTCAGAAAATCTCAAGCTCCAAATTTTATGAAGCAATAAAAAATGCTCACAGAAGTTGGAGCAATTTCATATTTGCATATGAACTATGACCAATGATTCACTTGGAAAACAATGTGAAGATAAATTTACAATTTAGCTTATGGTCTGCATAGCTCAGTGTAAATGAATCAAACAATATGCAATAAATTTCATGGACAGTTAAGTTTTAGTTCTCAGGGTGTAAATCACAGGTGGGCTCACATTACGGATAGATATATTGGAGGGATGATAAAAAACCAGTAAAGAAAAAAGAGTCTTATCTTGCTTTAAGTAGCTGAGCTTCAATAGAAAGTGAAACACAGTGGGGGAGATAACAAGTAGTGTTAGCAGAAGAAAAGAACTCATCCCAGAGCCTAAAATAAAGGAGGAATCAAATCCCAGGCACCTGCCTGACCTATCTGAAAAGTCCCAGAGTGAAATAAATCAATCCAAGTTCCAATTTGTGACCATGCTGAAGAAATGGACCTGGCCAAATCAAAGTGGGCTGAGGGAGGTACTGGTGGGGGTGGTGATGGTGCAGTGCTGAGGCATATGACAGATTTGTAAAGGGGAAAGAGAACCTACTGCGCAGCTATTACAAATCTGATACAGTTCAGTCTTAAGCCATCAGATGAGGAAAATTCAAACAGTTTTACTCTCTGGCAGTAGAGCATTTATGGATTTTATTTCCATGGGAATGTACATTTTCCTTTTGTCCAAGACTAGAATCAGACAAACCATAGCACATAGCAAATTCAGCCCTCAGTACTATTGTATTAGAGCCCACTGTTGCCATTGGTTGGATGATGAATTCCAAATAAACTCGTAAAGTTTAGGGAGTGGGAATGAATCTGTGTATTTGTAAATGGGGTTCCAAGGGTCAAAGACAAAATTTGATTCTATTTCAAAACATAAAAACCAGAAAGGAGCTCTTTAGTGGTGGGATATTTTAAAAATCTTTTGTGAGCAGTCTTCACTGAAATTTCCCTTGAGGAAAGCTGCAGTTCAGTGCCACATTTGCAGTCTATAAAACTTTTGCCATCTCGTAAAAGTGTAGATTTTTGTTAAATAAATGATACACATTTCCCAAGCTAATATGAAATGATAAGATAAAGTCAAATCATGCTTCATTCTCAGAATGATTAGAACATGTATCTAGATATTATTAAGGAGTTCCTTTACCCTGTTTTTTTTTTCTTTTTGCAATTGACAACCAAGACTTTTTCTCCTTTCCTCTGAGTTACATATGACTGAAAAGTGTCCCCTGTACTCTTTCCTCAATTACAGTATCTTCATGAATGTTCATATGTAAGTCTAATATTGATCTGTGGTCCCAGTGCTTGGACATTTAAGTGAAAGTCACTCCCTATGAACATACATACACAACACATATACAGCCCTATTTTGTGTATGCTAGGACAATGAGGGTACCCTGACTCCCTGGGAAAATATTTTCAACACTTTTTCAAGGAATTCATATATGGAAGGTAAAAAGATAGGTGGACAATGGAGAGGTCAAAGGGTCATACGTTTAGCTTTATTGGGGTCATAGGTAAGCTAAGGAATCACCTAATTTCCAATCATTTCCTGTCTATAGATAGTACTACTCTCAGACAATCTCAAAAGACCATGTAAAGCAATGATCGGTTGACAATAAGCTGGCCAAGATTATAGGCCTCTAGCGGGAACAAAAGGATGTCATCAGGAGAAGACATCTGTAGCTCTTCTGGGTCAAAGGAATGACTTGTCCCCTCAGACTCTTCAATGATCACATTACATTTGCAACCTATCCACACAGGTTCTCTACTTGTGACTACTTTTCCCGCTGTTGTGAATGGTTTTTTATTTTATTTTTTGAGGAGGGTGGAGAGGGGGATGTGCTTCAGGTCTATGGGAGAACTGTTTTATTGCAATAAAATTAAGTTTATCATCTTTTTTGGTTTTGATTTGAACTGATTATGTTTTCTGGCTAACTAGTAAAAGTACATGGCACACAGCAGGTGCTTAATAAATGACATTTGATTTGCTGCTTGACATAATAGTAATATTTGGAGGGCACAGATGCACAGAATGCTCTTAACTGGGCTTGGTTTTGTCTGGGGGATCCATTTCATAAACTCTGGAGAGACGTCTCCCCACTCCCCCTTGATGATGCTCTGTTCTTTAAAAGATAAAGAACAATAAAAACCTAGAAGTGATTATACCGGGTCAGCAAATTGAGAGAACATTATTTAAGGCAATGACAAAAGTGTGAAAAGGTATCTTAAATAATTCCCGGCAAAATGCTGAGGCACAGCTGGGCACTGTTCGGAAACCATAGCAGCAGACAGACCAGCTGGTTGAGCTAAAGTCAGTGAGGCAGTGACTTATTTTAGACTATGAGGTGAAGTCATAAATTACCTGATAATAACAGTGCTGGAGCTGAAGACCAAAGGACAGAATTCAGAGTTGTGCAGGGGTAAAACGATCAACCACATACTATTTTTACCAGTCATATCTACACATACAGAGAATAATCCCTCCTGTGAGTGTCACCCTTATATAGGAATGTATCAATCAGATGGGTGCCAATTTTAATTTAGTTCCTATATTTACCTTGTATTAACTTTATATACATATACAGAGAGAGAGGGAGAGAGAGAGAGAGAGAGAGAGAGAGAGAGAGAGAGAGAGAGAGAGAGAGAGGGAGGAAGAGAGAGAGACAGAATTTTCCCCAAAAGAATGAAAATTTTTCAATGGCAGTAAGTCTTTCCCTCTCTATGTACCTAGAATGATTATTTGCATAAAGCAAGTGTTGAAGAATTCTTGATCCAAAAATTTTACAAGGCGTATTAATAATTCTAAATAAGGGTGCTTTAATCACTAATGTGACCCTCAGTCTTGGACATAGCTAATCTCCTAGCTGGTATCTTGATCCCTGGCATTTGTGTCTTCTCTTCATTTATAGCAAGTATCAGAACAACATCACTAATTATTTCCTGGAATGTGGCTAATCTGTCAGCAATGAAATGATTCTGATCTCTAAATAAGCTCTTGGAGCCCATTTTATGTCCAGAGTGTGTGGCAGTAAGTTAGAGAGACACTTAAGCAGCTATATTATCTCAACTCAAGAGTGGTCATGAAAAGTAAAAGAAAGGATTCCATTATTAGGACAGAGTAGGTCTTTTTGGACCAAGCTTAAGAGCAGAATAAGAATTTAAGAGGCAATCTTATCAACAGGAGAAGGCTACAGATGTTAAACAAGACACAAACTTCATATGTGAAAAGGTTCATTGCTGTTCATTTGATCTTTTCAGAGATGCTTTCACAGAGGATAGGGATCATGGCCAAGAAAACTGGTCTTCACATCTTTCCCTCCTCAACTTTCCAGTCTTTCAACTGCTCCCAGCTTGATTTTTATCCACAGATAATGTCAGATGACTCCTCCACTCAAACCCACAATGGTCATCTATTACCATTAAAAATTAAGTAAAATTTCAACTCATTAGTCCAGCATTGAAGATCTTCTATCGCCTGGAACATCAGAATTTTCCAGTTTCTATGATCTCAAAACTAATCAATAACATTTTAACAAAATTTCTTCTCTGTGACTTAACTTACAATTCCCTTTATTCTTTCCCTTGTTGAAATCCTATTCATGATTTAAAATAAGACACAACTTAAATCCCATCTCTGACATCTAAAATTGTTAAACTAGTAGTTATCCTCCCTAACCTGAGAGTTTCCAGAGCATCTGTCTGACATCTCTAACAAATTCTTATTATGTATCAATATTTATTATCATTATTTGGGTGTGTATCATGTCATCTACCAATTGTATGTTCCAGTATTAGAAGCCCTGAATTTTATTTTGTCTTTATATCTCTCCTACAATATAGTATTTCATACAGTAATTTAAGAAATATATTTTCGATTTCAAGTAGGATCATGCTAGAAAATGAAGGATCATATTGTGTGCAGTGTTTTATTAGTTGAATTTTATTTATAATTTCATTTGCTGGAAATGGATATACATGTCCAGTATATAAGATTTTTGTTATAGAATATATGCAGTAGAAAGACTGTCTATACACATATCATTAATTTCTTTTTCCATTTTTTCCATTCATATCCATTCATTTCCCACTCCCACAGTACCCTCACTACTGTAAAAGAAAGATAAAATGAAAAGAAAGCAATATTGGCAGCAAATATGCAAAGTCATATGAAACAAATTTCCTCACTGTAAATATTTGGAAATGCATTTCTCATTTCTCTGTCAGGAACTGAGTAGAATGTGTCATCATTAACGTGCCATTTCATTGATAGAGATCTTCAGTCTTGTAAATTGTTTATTTTGCAACACAGCCATTAATTTCAAACATATAATAAAATGTTTATACTTTAAAATGTGAAAATAGCTTCAATAAGGTGATTTAAATTATTGGTTAAAAAGTAGTACTTCATTTCACAAACATGAACAATAATGTTGCCAACTCTAAAATGTAAAATTGAGCACTTTGTTGTTTGGGAAAATTGTGAGCTCAATTACCAACATGTACATAAGTTTTACCTGAACTTTTTTCAATACTGGGCTCTCAATGTCCTAAATTCTTGCAGTATTTACTTATTTGTATGAATGTAAGATGAAAGACTGTGCCAGTTTTGTTTTTTAATTCTTAATACCTAGTGTTGTTTGGCACATGGTTAATAATTATTTATAAAATTAAAATGAATAGTGTTGAATAAGGAAGGGACAGTATTGAATGGCAGAATGAATAAAGTAGTATACTTGAAATCATAAGAACTGAATTCAAATCCTGCCTTATGTACCTAGTAGCAGTGTGGTCCTGGGCAAGTCATTTAATCTCTCCTAGCCTAAGTTTCCTTACTCATAAAATTGAGTAATGACACAATCCACAGAGTTGGTGAGGGAACTAAAGGAGATTTCTCTATCTATCTATCTATCTATAGATAGTTAGATATATAGATATGGATATAGATATAGATAGATAGATGTAGATATAGATATAGATAGATAGATATATCACTATACAAACCTTAAAGCATTGTAAAAAATTCTACCCATTACTATTATCAAATATCTCAATAAAGTGTATTCTCTTTACTTATTGGCCTGGGAAAGTAAGTAGCAACTTTACTAAGTGTTGCAACAAGCGCCCCAGCATACAGAGGGGAGCCTGCTGCTTTGATCTGCTTTTCTAAAAGGAAAGCAACTTTGGGGTGGCAGCAAACTTTTTAATTAAATTTAAAACAGAAAAAATACAGAGAAAATATAAGCAGAGAAATAAAGACCAACAGACGGGGCTTCTAACAGTCTGACCATAAATAATATATACATCAGAGATCAATAGATGAATCCAACTGTCTGACCATTACATATTTACATTGTTATTAGAGAGAGAAGAATCAACATCTGGGTTTTCAAATCCGATGGGGCACAGCTACCCAGAGAATCTCATCCAGTCACATGAACATTCTTCCAAAGAGTACCCCCCCTGCCAAAATAAAACCTCACCTCAGAGTGTATATATCTATCTATATCTATCTATACCTATATCTAGATATAGATAGATAGATATAGGTATAGATAGATAGATAGATATACGTACACTTCTGAGAGATGGAGTACATGATGCTTGAGACACAATGCCTCATTAGAAAATAACAAAGGTATCTGAGGCTTATTAATGGTTGGTGAAGGTCTTTAACCATAATTAGCATTACATTAAGTAAGCTGAATATGTTGATTGTTTTCATAAGTCTCGATGTCTTTGATTGATAATGTGTCTTTAATTGGCAAACAGGTCATGCATTTGCATGTGATGGTAAATCTTGATGATTGTCAAAGTTCATGCTGAATCAAACATCACATAGTTTTGTAAGATTTCATTCTAAATACTTTGGAGAATTTACTTGCAGGAGCAGCAGATTTGTTCATGCGTAAACCCAATGAACTCACCAGCAAAGAAAGTGGCAAGATTATTAATGAGGCATTTATTCAAGGATTCCTAAGTGCCTTGCCTGTAAGACCTTCAGAGGATGTTCTCTTGGGAAAGTGAACTAAGGTATGCATATATTTTCTCCTTTGTTGGAAGAAATTTCCTTGATTAACATAGTCAAGAAGTCAGGCTTTATGGATGACTTTTGTTGTTGTTTATTCTTTGAATAAATAATCATGGGGAATACCTCTATATGACCATACTATCAGCTGATAATGTTACAAAAAATTCTGTTGAAAGATTATTCCTCTTTAACAGATGCATTTGTAAATCTCTATTTGTTTAGCAATCAGCTTAAAAAAATGAACAACTTTACTTACTGAGACAGTGAATAGATCTAAAATAATAGTTTCTAGAAGAAGTACTTATTTTCACCTCTTTTACTTCTCAAACTTAACTATACTCTTCATCATTATGTTTTAGTGAAATGATCCTGAACATATCCTTGTTAACAACTGTTTTATCTCATAGAATATTCATTACTATCTGGTGGGCATGAAATAACTATAACTATAGATTTTCTTTCTTTTCTTTTCTTTCTTTCTTTTTCTCTCTTTTGCTTAGGCAATCAGGGTTTAGTGACTTGCTAAGGGTATTGCTAAGGGTCACACGACTAGTAAGTGTCAAGTTTCTGAGGTCACATTTGAACTCAGATCCTCCTGAATCCAGGGCCAGTGCTGTGTCTAATATATCACCTCCCTGTCTCTTTTTATTTAAAAAAAATTTAGAAAAGTGCTAAAACTTAAATAGACAATAAGAAAATGAAAAGAAACATATTATAAACTTTGTATAAAAAATAAGAGCATTAAAAAAGCATGCCATGTGCATAGCAAAATGCAAGAGAGGATTCAGGGCATACAGCAATAAATTTCCATTTCAAGAAAGTCTACATATTAAATACTGCATATTATTTTGGAAGTTGTCCAACTTTTCTTTGCTTCCTTGTAGATTTTCTTTTGTTCTTTGCTGTGGCTATAGATTTTCATGAAGGAGTTGAGTTTTGATATCTTGGTAACCATTTATCTCTTACCCATTGCTGAGGTCACATTGTTTAAGGGCAAGTTGATACAAGTCTCCAGCACATAGCAGTATACCCTGTCATAGATTCCATCATCCATGTTTCTCAAGATGGTGACTTTGTACATGGAGAACACCAGGAATACCTGGACATGAATGGTACCACCTTCCCAGGTCTCAGAAACTTGTCCATTTTGATCTCAAGTGGGTTGGGAAACCAACTAAGATGGTGGGGTAGCAAACTTTCATCAACAGGTGCCCCTCAAAGACCTAGAAAATACACTAGACAAAATGCTGAATGATAAATCGAAGATAAATGAACACAGTGAGTCATTTTTCATATTTTTTTGAGTTACTTTTTTCTTTTTTTCTTTTTTTTTATGAATTTATTTATTTAATTTTTACATTCATTTTCACAAGATTTTGGGTTTCAAAATTTTCTCCACATTTGTCCCCTCCTCCCTCCCCAATACACTGAATATTCTAATTACCCATATCACCAATCTGCCCTCTCTTCTTTCATCCCTCCCTTCCCTTACCCCATCTTCTCTTTTGTCCTGTAGGGCCAGATAACTTTCTATTCCCCATTACCTGTATTTCTTATTTCCTAGTAGCAAGAACAATATTCAACAGATGTTCCTAAAACTTTGAGTTCCAGATTCTCCCCATCCCACCCATTCCCTTTGGGAGGGCTGGCAATTCAATGTAGGCCATATCTGTGTAGTTTTGCAAATGACTTCCATAATAGTCATGTTGTGTAAGATTAACTATATTTCCCTCCATACTATCCTGCTCCTCATTGTTGCTATTCTCTCTTTTGATCCTGTACCTCCCTGAGTGTTGACTTCAAATTGCTCCCTCCTCCCATTGCCCTCCCTTCCATCATCCCCCACCCCATCCTGCTTATTCCCTTCTCTGCCACTTTCCTGTATTGTAAGATAGGTTTTCATACCAAAATGAGTGTGCATTTTATTCCTTCCTTTAGTCGACTGTGATGAGAGTAAACGTCATGGTTTTTTTTTTTTCTCAGCTCTTCTGTTTTTCCCTCCACTAAGAAGACTCCTTCCTGCCTCTTCTATGAGAGATAAATTATCCCATTCTATTTCACCCTCTCTCCTCCCACTTCATTTCTTTCCCATCGTTTACCTTGATTTCTTTTAAGATATGATCCCATCCTATTCAATTCACTCTGTGCTCTCTGTCTCTGTGCGTGCGTGCATGTCTGTATGTGTGTACGTGCACGCCTGTACATGTGTGTGTGTGTATGTGTGTGTGTGTAATACCGCCAACTACCCACATACTGAAAAATATCAGGAGTTGCAAATATTATCTTTCCATATAGGAATATAAACAGTTCAACTTTGGTAAGTCCCTTGTGACTTCTTCTTGCTGTTCACTTTTTCATGCTTCTTCTCATTGATTTGTTTGAAAGTCAAATTTTATTTTCAGCTCTGGTCTTTTCATCAAGAATGCTTGAAAGTCCTCTATTTCATTGAAAGACCAGTTTTTCTCCTGAAGTATTATACTCAGTTTTGCTGGGTAGGTGATTCTTGGTTTTAGACCTAGTTCCTTTGACTTCTGGAATATCTTATTCCATGCCCTTCGATCCCTTAATGTAGAAGCTGCTAGATCTTGTGTTCTCCTGATTATATTTCCACAATACTGAAATTGTTTCTTTCTGGCTGCTTACAATATTTTTTC
>JAQQSK010014514.1:0-11098 GCA_028658325.1 Potorous gilbertii | reverse complement strand
TTTTGGAACCCAAAATCTTGTGAAAATGAATGTAAAAAGTTAAATAAATGTATTTAAAAAAAAAAAAAAAGATACTTCATTAGTATTGAATTTAACGTATTTCAGTATGGGATATGGACATATATAAATTCTGACTCTTTAATAAAGCAAAGGTTTATTCATTTATATTCTATACATATTTTAAGCCAAGTTTAATATATTCTCAAGTCCTCATGTTTTCTAAAAGATTTTATAACCTTGTCTAATATTTACAAATTTGCTCAAGGTTGAATTAATTATGTCATGGTTTTCTAACTTATAGTTTGAGCTAGGAGATATTGCTTGTCCAGATGCCTTCCTTAGCATATTTATGTAGCATTTAACATTTCCTAATTATGCATATCTTTTACCCATTTTACAAGCAAGGAAATTGGGGCACAAAGAGGTTCCATCACTTGTTCATGGTCATATAGGTAGTAGATAGAGGAATCAGTACTTAACTCTGTCCATCGTCCTTTAAAATATATGATAGGGCTTTTTCCATATTATCCCTTTTGCTGGGTTTTTTTTTCTTTTGACCCAGATATGTGACTTCAATAGTGTATACAACTCCTGGTGTGGAAACTCCATCCACCTCCTCCATCCTTTAGAATCTTTGGGTTGCCTGGGAGCAAACTAAGGTTAAGTGATTTGGAAATGGTCATAGAGCCAGTATGTGACAGAGGCAAGATTTGTATCCAGATTTTCTGGAATCCAAAGCTTAAATCCAGCTTCAGAAGCTTACTAACTATACCACCTTGGATAAATAACTTAAATCCAAGTGCCCCCAGTCAGCTCTCAAATATTAAAAAACCTTTAATTGCCTCTAGGAAGAGGAAGAAACTCATGAGCCTGGAAAATTTCCGCAATCTGGTTGCAGCCTGTGTTTCTTGTCTTATTTTCTTTCTTTTAGGCAAAGTATATGATAGCAACTGAATGACCTACTTTCCCAAATTTGGCATTCTATCTCCTATTGTTCCACTATTAGGCATTCTGCTATGTTAAACTGCCTTCTTTGGAGACTGATTTTGGTTTTGTTTCTGTTGTTTTTGATCCTATGATCTAAACTTCAGATTGATGTGTGGAAAGTAGGGAAAACAAGAAGAATCAATTCCCATTGTTTCTGCACATGAGCTCAAATATCTCTTATGGAAGAAGGACTGCCATGTGTCAGGTTTGGGTAGAGTTTAGACCGCAAAACTTCCAGTTCAGTATGTCAGGAGTGAAATCTGGCAGCCACAAAAGGCTGCTTTAGGAGAGGCATAGCTTCCAGTAATAAGTCACTGAAGGGCCTCTGACCTCTGCCCACTTCTGAGCATGGTCAGAACATCTCTGAAATACTGCATGTAGTCTAATAGATTAAGAAAGGTATTGATAAGCTGGAAAAAACTCTGAGGAAGATTAGTAGGGTAGATAAAGGCCTTCATGCCAACCCTTATGAGTTTTTATTGAAGTAATTATGGATGTTAAGCCTAAAGAAGGGTAGACACAGGGCATAAATAACTGTCATCAAATATTTGTAAAGCTCATTGTCAAAAGGGATTAGACTTAGTGCCTTGACAAATTTAGGGATGGTCAGACTAAAAATAAAAACTAACAAAATCCTCTTTTCAAACAACTGAGTTGTACAAAAAACAAACAAACAAACAAAAACAAGGAATAAATTTCCTCAAAAGATGATGGGCTCCCTGTCATTGGAAAATTTCAAACAGAGAGTAGATAGCTATTTCTCAAATATATTATAGAAAAGATTGCTTTGCTTTGGTTTTTGGTTTAATATCTGAGAACCCCTCCAATTTGAAATTTGTTGATTCTGAGATTTTTTATTTCTAATATTCCTTAGAATCCTAAGTGTACTTTTCTAGAACAGTCAATAAAAATGACAAAGTGATTTCATTGCTCACTTAGTACCTTTGGCTATTTTTGTTTTTTACTTTCCAGATCCTCTTTCACCTCAATATTGGTTTTGATCCTTGAGTACTTTACCAAGTCTATATCTTTCAATTCCCACAATTTCTGTTTTCCATGATACCCCCATGGTGTTTGCAAGACTCAGAGTCAAAGCTAGTCATTTTTGTACCTAAAATAATTTAGGCATAAAGATAAGGGCAGATGCCCCAGGGAAGGCCTCAAGGATAGGGCAGGCAATCCTAAATAATTCAATTGGTTTGAGGACGCAATTCATTATATTTCTATTTTACATATCTATGTATGTGTACATATACATATATGGGTGTATCTGTATATATGCACATATACAAAACTATATGATATATGTACTTCATAGATATGTCATATATACATTATGAGTATGTATCTATATACATACATAAATACATATACATATATACATGCATTGTATATGTATGTGTATGTATATATCTGCGCATACACATATATATGTGTATGTGTGTATGTATGTGTATATGTATATGATAGAGAATAGGTATATCAAGGCTTCATCTAAGGTCATTTATATTCAGATGTTACATTTTTTCCTTGTGATGGTTCGAAAGAAGATGTACCAGCACTTTGCAGTCTTCTGGCAGTTTACAACATTCAATGGATCCTATATTCTCCCATAACCTCAGGCCTCTGATCTTATGTAGCCAGGCACAACTCTTCTCCTTTTCCCAAGTTCACCTTCAGGAGTCCATTTCATTGACTCCCTCCCCTTCTCTTAGAGACCATCACTCCTCCAAATACCATGGGGCACAATTAGATCTCTCTAAGGGTAGGGTATTAGCATCCCCCATGCAATTAAACCACTGCCTCAGCACATCCTTCTGGGGAACAATCTTTGGCTCTAACAGCCGTAGTTAGTATTTAAGCATTTTACATATGCTACCTCATTTAACCCAATATCTCCCCCAGGTATCTCTGATGACAGTTGTTGTCATCTCAATACTCCCTCAAACTCAGGTGAAAAAAATTCTATTTGTGATTTGAACAAATTATTATTGTTAATTACATGTTAAACTCAGTTGTTTTATACTTCTAAAGGACTCCCAGTTTAATCATACTTCTTAAACTTCAGGATCTTTGCGGCTAAGTCTCAGTCATTTCTAAGTCTCAGTCATTTCACCTTATAGTTCCAGCAATACTTCTCATCACCTTCCCTACGCTACATTTTCAGTGCCATATGGAGGTTGCATAGCAAATAAGTAGAAAGGCCCCCTATTCCACAGGAATGATTCTTATAATAAAAAATAGAAGCAATTCAAGCTTTTAGAAGAAACTCAAGGATATGCAATGAGAAAGTTTTATCCTTTCTGTGCCACAGAAAATTCATTCTTAGTGTACTTCTCTAAAGTGAAAGTAAGAACATAACTTAATGTTTCTTAAGTATGTTAATTATATTGTATGATCAATATGATGGATGAGAACAAAGGACAACAATCTATATTAGTTCATTATCAAATTCACTTAAAGAGCAACAAAATTAACTTCTAGACAATGCTTTCTTTGAAATAATTTCAGATTACTTGGTACTCAGATTCTGAACTAATAATGAAATGCATCCACAAATGGCATTGTATATGGGTAGTTAATATATAAAAGCTTTCCATATATTATTCTATTAATTATCCCCTTCCTACTCAGATGAAGACAAAGGTTTTAATGTATTATTCTATTAATTATCCCCTTCCTACTCAGATGAAGATCCCCGCTTGGGATAATATGGCACAGTAAATAAATCACAGAACTTGGAATCAGGAAGACCTGAGTTTGAATTTTGCAACGGATATTTAATACCTGTGTGACACTGTACAATTGAACTAACATCTCTGTGTCTTAGATTCCTCATCTATAAAATGGAAATGGTAATAATGCCACCGCCCTTTCAGGATTAATTTGAAGATCAAATGAGTTAAAGTGTATTAAATGCTTATAAATCTCAAAGTCCTTGTTATTTCTTATTATTATTATTTAAATGTACATATTAAAAGTGTCTCAAAGAGATTAAGCTAAATAATGGGAGGGAAAAGTGAATCCAGAATTCATGTTGTTAGAATAAATGTTGTTAGAGATAAGAACATTTATTTAGACTGGTAATCTATTGAATCATGTTCATATGAGTTTAATGTGTATAAATACATACATATTGCTATAGATGAACAATGAGCTAGACACAAAATTAACTAGGAAGGTTAAATTAGGTTGTATCTCATTTGGAAAATTATAGTGCACTTTCAAAAAATTGCATCTTGCCACAGCAGTCCATCTTTTTAAAACAAATAGTCTTTTCTTGATGCCTATGGGTCATTGAACATCATTGTTTCTGTAGAATTTTTTAAAGCAAAAATAGAATTTAAAAGAATCCTATATCAATCAAAAGATGTGTGGTGGTCCCTCATTTTGCCAGAGTAAACAAAACAGCAAAAATTTCCAAACAGAAAAACATTAAAAGAATAAGGAAGTTTCCTGCATTTTTTGGTAAATGTCTTATGGAGAATTCATGAAAAGATACAGACAAGTATTCCACAGGATTAATGGGAGTAAATGCTGCTGATGATGACTGGTCGCTTGTGCCCTTTATCTTCAATAATAAAATAACATAGCTGCCAAAGTATCAACATAAGTGTAGTGTATTGAGCAATCTCTGAATCTCACTGTAAAAGATGTTGCCTCCCAAACCTACCCAGTATTAACCTATATTTTCAGTAAACAGACATTTATTTAATCTAACAGCCCCTTTCTTAATTCACAGATTTCTTGGGCTGTATCTGTTCTTATTGTTGTGCCTTCATCTTCTACTGTTTTCTATTCATGTCTGATGTATAAGCACCAAATGGAGCATTTCTGACTGGGATGCTTATGTCTTTGGAAATTGAAGCACAGTAGAGAAATTTCATTATGTACTTTATCATGTCTCCTCACTATGTCAGATATGAGATCGAAATGATTTACAGTTCTTTTCTGCCATGACTGCTTTTGTATCTATACTGGACCTTTCATAAGATCATGGATCTACACTAGAGTAGAAAGCCCACTCACTCTGGAGTTAGAGGCCCTGGATTAAAATTGCACTTCTAACATTTTGACATATGTGTCTAAGGTGAGTAATTTAACCTTCTTGGGCCTCAGTTGCCTTATCTCTAAAATTAAGAAGGAGGACTAAATAGCCTCTAAGATCCCTTTCAGCTTTAAATCAGATCCTATCATCTGCTTACACCCTCTCTCATGCCAGAGAAGTATCTTGAGTGACTAAATTTATGAAGTTTCCAACGTGAAAATTGTATGTACTCTTGTTAGAACTAGATATTTGATACTATGAACTTATTTTCCATGGTCTCTCAGATGTCCACAATTCTTAGTTCCCACTGGACTTTATTTCCTTTTTTTCTAGAATGAACCAAAGAACATTTTTTCACATGGCCTTTTTTACTCTTTATTCTAAAATATATTGAATTATACAGAGGTGACCATAAAATATATTTGAATAAGTAAAAATAAAAAAGGAAAATACTTTAGGGAATAGGAAAAGAGTTTAGGAGGTGGCAACAAGAGAGTCAGACAAATGAAACAGGGAATCATTTGCCTGCTGAGAGAAGTAGCCTACTGATATCTCTAAGATCTCTCAGTTTTTCCTCCAATATCTTATAAAATTTAAAAGCTCATGCCATTGTATTCGACACACAGGGTACAAAGAAAAAGTGGGATGTCATCTGGCCAGCTTTTTCACAAAAGAAGTAGCTTTGTCATCCAAGATTTGATGACTGTTTAATAAAGACAGAAAGGAGGTCACAACACCGAACTCTAAAATTCCTAAACTGACTGATTTGTCTCCCTTAATAACCTTGAGAGAATCACTTACCTTTCAATTTGTTGCCCAATAAAATATGTAAAACAATAACAATTCCCATTTCAAAGGGACGCAGGGAAGTTTAATTGTAAGGTACTCTTAGAAATATAATTATAATTATTCTTATTCATTTAATGGTCCCCCTTTGCCCTCTTTCTCCAGATTCATAATTATACAGAAGAGTTTTTGTCACAACTTCCCACTCAGCATATCATCTCCATACAACTGCCTTCTTTTCATGCTACCAAAAATATGAATGAGATTATCTTAAGTATAATTAGCTGACTAGCAGATCTTTAATTGAGAAGCAGCATTAGAGGAAGGAAATTTATTTTAAAAAATAACTTGAATGTCATCACCTGAGCTGTTTGCCATGTAATAGAAAGCCTACGGGGAATTATCAGCACAAATCCCATAATTTTATCACTATTATTTCCTTTTAGATGGGACAAGATCTGCCATTTGAATATGAAATGTTGTTATTTCTTTACATCATTAAACATTAGTCAATTCAGTCTTCTCTCTCCAACTATGATTTACACCAAAGATTGTATTTCCCTCAAGCCTTTAGGGAGAAAGTTGGGCAACAAAAAAGAATGTTTGTTTGTTTTTTCTTTTTTAAATAAGACACTCCAATAGTCTTATTTTTGGTTAAGTCTGTTTACAAGGTATACTTTTCACATCAGCAGGTAAAAGATACCTTTAGTTGAATGCTTATGTATCACATTACAATCTTTTTAAAAGACAGAAATAAGTCCTCAAAAAACCCCATAAAACTATACAAAGCAGTTGTTAAAAATTGGTTTAGGTCGCTACCATAAGGCAGCCTATGAGCTATTTCACCTCTGGAAAGATAATCAGTTCTTAAATAATTACACCTTAGATTTTTGAATACTCAGATTCTAAGATTTAGACACACATTTTCAGTGTATTATGTGCAGAGTTTTTAAGAAGATGAAGTGTAATCCACCTGCATTTGTACATTAGAGTTGAAGTATCTCAGTATGTATTTCAGAAACACTTTTCCTTACATATTTAGGAACTCTGATCAACTGCTCCATTTTTTCTTTTTTTACATTCATTCGTCTCAAGTACCTCAGGCCAGGCTTGCCCCTTAACTTACAGCCAATGACCTTGCTTTGCCCTCTCCTGGTATAAAGACAATCTGACATGAACCCTTCCACCTCATTTTAAATGTCCCTGTCTTCCAGCCAATCTCCCTGTCACAGAGAAAGAAATGTTATTACTCCTCTCTAAAGACTAAGCTTTTCACCTCCTCTATTGATTTTACTACTCTCCTATATCTTCTGCCACCTTACTTTACCAGTGCAGGCCCTCGTTTTTAATTTTTTAAATTAATTTATTTATTTTAGTCTTCAACATATATTTCCACAAGATTTTGAGCTCCAAGGTTTTTCCCCATCTCTGTGCTCCACCCACAACGTAATGACGTGTATCCTGATTACCCATTCCCCCGGTATGCACTACTCTCTGTCATCCTTCTATGCCCCACCCCCTCACTTTCTTTTCCAGAAAGATACATTTCTATAGTCCATTGCCTATATATCTTACTTCCCAGATGCATGTGAAAACAATTTTTTAACATGATTTTAAAACTTTGAGTTCGAAATTCTCTCCCTTCTTTCCTGGCCAACCACCCTCATTGAGAAGGCAACCAATTCAATAAAGGTTATACAAGTATAGTTATGCAAAACACTTCCAAAATACTCATGTTGTGCAAGACTAACTATAACTCCATCCTATTCCCTCCCCCCAATTTATTCTATTCTCTCCTTTGACCTTGTCCTTATTCAAAAGTGTTTGCGTCCAACTACTCTCTCCCAATCTGCCCTTCCTTCTTTAATCTCCCTCTCTTATGCCCTACCCTCTTCTTTCCTGCAGTGTAAAGCAGTCAATTGTGTGTGTGTGTGTGTGTGTGTGTGTGTATCTGTGTTATTTTCTCCTTAAACTAATTCCTATGAGAGTAAGGTTCATTCATTCCCTCCCTCTCTCCTCTTCCTCTCCATTATAAAACTTTTTCTTGCCTTTTGTATGTGATACCTCATTCTATCTCTCCCCTTCTCCTTCTTGTATTCCTCTCTCACTTCTTAATTTATTTTTTAGATATCATCCCTTTATATTCAATTTACCCTGTGCCCCCCACCTCTCTCTCTCTCTCTCTATATATATATATACATATATATATGTATGTATGTATGTGTATACATGTATGTGTGTACATGTATGTTTGTGTGTATATATACTTTATTAAGTCCCTTATGATTTCTCTTTCCTTTTTCCCTTTTGATGTGTCTCTTCCTATTTAGCTCCAGTCTTTTCATCAAGAATGCTTGTAATTCCCCTATTTCATTTAATATCAATTTTTTCCCTGGAGGATTATACTCAATTTTGCTGGGTAGGTGATTCTTGATTTTAATCCTACCTCCTTTGATCTCTGTAATATCATATTCCAAGCCCTCTTATCCCTTAATGTAGAAGCTGCTAACTCTTATGTTATCCTGATTGTATTTCCACAATACTTGAATTGTTTCTTCATACTTGCTTGTAATATTTTCTCCTTGACCTGGGAACTCTAGAATTTGGCTGCAACATTCCTAAGACTTTTGCTTTGGAGATCTCTTTCCAGAGGTAATTGGTGAAATTTTTCAATTTCTATGTTATCCTCTGGTTGTATGATATCAGAGCAGTTTCCCTTGATTCTTTCTTGAACGAGGATGTCTAGGCTCTTTCTTAGTCATGGATTTCATGTAGTCCAATAATTTTTAAATGATCTCTCCTGGGTCTATTTTCCAGGTTAGTTGTATTTTCAATGAGATATTTCACATTGTCTTCTATTTTTTGTTAATGATTAAGGTTTTTTCAGTTTTTAGCAGTCACTTCCATAAGTTTTAAATTTTTCTCCCCCTCCTTCTCCCCTTTCTTGCCATAACAACATACAATCTTATATGCATTCTATATAGACATTCTTATTAAACACATTTTCACATTAGTGATGTTGCATAGAAGAAATAAAATGAATGGGAGAAACATGAGAAAAAGTAAACCAAAAAAAATATAACATTTTGAGTTCTGACTCTATAGTTCTTTCTCTGGATGTGGATAGTAATTTACATCAAGAGTCCTTTGGGAATGTTTTAGGTCCTTGAATTGCTTTGGAGGGCTAAATTTATTATAAAGAGTCTTCACACACTGTGGCTGTTACTTTGTAAAATATTCTCTTTTTTCTGCTCATATCACTCAGAAACAGTTTATTTAAGTCTTCCCAGGTTTTTCTGAAGTCCACCTGTTCATCATTTCTTATAGCATAATAGTATTCCATTACATTCATATACCACAACTTGTTCATGAATTCCCCAACTGATGGGCATCCCCTCAATTTCCCGTTCTTGGCTACTACAAAAAGAGCTGCTGTAAATATTTTTTGTATAATTGGATCCTTTTCCAATTTTGATGATCTCTTTGGGATAGAGACCAAGGAGAGATAATGCTGGGTCAAAGGGTATACACATTTTTATATCCCTTTATATCCCTTTGGTATAGCTTCAAATTGCTCTCCAGACGAGTCAGATCAGGTCACAGCTCCATGAACAATGAATTAGTTTTACAACCCTCCCACCTCTTCTCCAACATTTATGATTTTCATTTTTTTTGTCATGTTAGTCAATCTGATAGCTGTGATGTGGTACCTCAGAATTCTTTTGATTTGCATCTCTCTAATCAATAGTGATTTAGAACATTTTTTCATATGACAATAGATAGTTTTAATTTCTGCCAATGAAAGCTGCCTGTCCATATTCTTTGACTATTTATCAATTAGGGAATAACTTGTATTTTTTTAAATTTGACTCAATTCTCTATATATTTCAGAAATGAGTCCTTTATCTCAGGCACTAATCAGAAAAAGTATTTCCCAGTTTTCTGCTTCCCTCTTAATCTCAGTTTCGTTGACTTTGTTTGTACAAAAACTTTGCAATTTAATCTAATCAAAATTATCCACTTTGCATTTCATAATGTTCCCTGTCTCTTGTCTGGTTATAAATTTCTCCATTCTCCATAAATCTGACAAATAACTATTACTTTTTTCCCATAATATTTTTATAGTTTCAGTCTTTATACTCAAGACATGTACCCAGTTGGACTGCATTCATGTCGACAGTGTCAGGCATTGGTCTCTGCCCAGGTTCTGACATTGTTGTCCAGTTTTCCCAGCAGTTTTTGTCAAGTAGTGAGTTCCTATCCTAGAAGCTGGGGTCCTTGGGTTTATCAAACAGTAGGCTGCTATAAGCAACTATTGTGTCTTGTGAAATTAGCTTATTCCACTGATCTACCCATCTATTTCTTAGTGTCAAGTAGTTTTTGATAATTGTTTTACAATACAATTTTATATCTGAAATGACTAGGCCACCTTTCCTAACATTTCTTTTCATTTATCCCCTTGATATCCTGTACCTTTTGCTCTTCCAGATAAATTTTGATGCTATTTTTCTCTAGCTCTAGAAAATAATGTTTTGGTGGTTTGATTGGTATGACAATGAAGAAGTAAGTTAATTTAGGTAGAATTGTCATTTTATTATATTACATATTATATTATATTTTATTATATTATATCTTGTTATTACGTTATATTTGGCCTATACACAAGCAACTGATGTTTTCCAACTTATTTAGACCTCACTTTACTTGTGTGAAAAGTGTTTTGTAATTGTGTTCATATAGTCCCTGTATTTGTTTTGTCAGGCACACTCCAAAATATTTTATAGTTTCTACCATAACTTTAAATGGAATTGCTTTTGCTGTTGGGCTTTGATAGCAATATATACAGAAATGTCAATGATATCTATGTGTTCATTTTGTAATCTGTAGTTTTACCAAGGTTGTTTATTATTTTGAGTTGTTTTTTATTGGATCATCTAGGATTCTCTAAGTATATCATCTTATCATCTTCAAAGAGTGATGACTTAGTTTCTTCTTTGCCTATTCTAATTCCTTCAAATTCTTTTTCTTTTCTTATTGCTAACGTTAACATTTCCAGTACTGTATTGAATAACAGGGATAATGGAAATGCATCTTATACCCGTTACATATTAATGCTTCCTGATGGTGTCAGGTAGAGAGTGCTTATTATTTTAATGAAAGCTCCATTAACTGCTATGCTCTCCAGTGTTTTCTTTTTTTTTATTTTAAATAAATTTATTTAACTTTTAACATTCATTTTCACAAGATTTTGGGTTCCAAAATTTTCTCCCTATTTGT
>JAQQSK010014513.1:0-11098 GCA_028658325.1 Potorous gilbertii | reverse complement strand
CTAACATGAATTTCCACCATGATTTTCTGCAAGTCACGTAGTCTAAGTTTACAGAGGAAAAAAATGAACACAGTATTTTTTGTGGAATCTACCCTACCCAAGTTTTATAATCTTGTGCTATTTTTAGCTACCAGTGGAAAGAAAACACAACAGTAGTCAAATAAATACCCTTGAGAAGCACAGTATATATTTTAATGGTTATTTTGTCCAGCTGGTGTAGGTATAAATGTACTTTCTCTGCTCCAATTTATTTATCTGTGAAATGAGAATATATATATATATATATATATATATATATATATATACATATACACACACACACTGCATTGCCTTCTTGAAAGAACTCTGTGGAGATTAATTCAAGGTTGCAAATATAAGTTCAGATTTGTTATATCACTTTGTGGACATAATAATGGATATTAAATATTTATCCACTAGTTTGAATGGAAAAATAATCTTTGGGGGAAATATGTTAATTGTCTTTAAGATCTGGCCTTTTTGTGAAAACACATAATATCTTTCCTTAAGATGATATATTCTATTGTTTAATCCTCAGTAAGAAACAGCATATATTTAAGAGTTAATCATCTGCCTCCTCTAGTACAGATGATCATTGTTTTTTATTTTCTCCACCCCATAAGCTTCAAGGTTAGTGTCTTTTCCATAATAGTATAGCTTGTCTTTATGATTCCAGAGAATATTATATAAGTATTTTATTGTGAAGAGGTAAGAAATATCTTGAAGGATACTGCACCTTCCTCAATCTTATGCTTCCCCCTTGTATATTTGTAGAGGGTAGTCTGTACAAAATTAAGATATTTCAATGGAAGGATTTTGTTTCTACTCTAGAAATAGTATGAGGCAATATAACTTGGCTTTTTCTCTCCCTCCCATATTCTTTTTTATCAACTATATCATATTTTTGGGTTCAGTTTATCTTTGGTTGGATAATGACCAGCAATAAATCCATAGAGTCATAACTTATGAATATTCTTAGTCAAAACATTTAACAACTAACTAAACAATTTGACTTTCTTATATTAACTATTTACACCACTCCACATCATTATCTTGCACATATAACTCAAATGCTCCATATATATTCCCCATTTTCAACAATTCCTCTAACTTCCCTTCTCAAATCCCTTCAGTTTTCTACCCCATAAGACCTCCCCCCCCCACCACATTTTTAACATACCCCTAATGAAAATCTGCATCACCCTCTCAGTCATTGAATAAAAGATCCGAAGCCAGGAGAGAATATTTCAATGTAAAAGAAAAAAAGAAGGAAAGAAAAGAAAAAAGAAAGGAAAAAAGCAAGTGTTGAAGGGAAAGAAACCTTCCTGCCCTTTAGAAGGATTGGGTTTACAATGCGCCAAAATCTCTTTCCTAGTTAATTTTCCGGTGCAAGTTCACAGCAGGACGAGGATCCGTCTGGCAGGTACAGAGTTAAAGGCATCATCGTAACCATTAGAGGGAAAAGTTGAAGCAATGGAAGCACAGCAGAGTCCTCCAGCCCTCCCCTTTTGCCCACTCCCCACTTCTCAGGCTGGTTCAGTGTTTAGGGAGAGCAGTGATCACGCAGTCCTGAGCAGCAGGCTGACGTTGGACAAGCTGCCAGGTATCTGAAAACAGGCAACGAAGGAGCAGAGATCCACTTTTCATCATTTCTACTCTGAATCTGGACTTACAGTTTCACAGCGTCCGAGCCAGGCCGTTTTATCTTCCGTGCATCTCAATATCCTTTCCCCAAAGACAATCCACCAGCTGAGTAGGAGCAGAATGCTTTCTGTGTCGCATTCAGGGAAACAACGCAGAGCATTTTTATAGATTCGCACGGATTTCTTGCAGGGCATTTTGGTGTCGGTTAACCTGATGTGACTTTTCTTTTCGGTTTTGGAATAATGGGGATCTTTTTGGCTTATGTTGGATTCATTTTCTTTTCTGTTTTATATATACAGCAAGGACTTTCTTCTCAAGGTAAGTCGATGCTGGCTCTGTGAGCGCGAGTGCTCCCTATGTAGAAAGTGAGACCGAAAATGACTGAATGATCAAATGTAGTCAGAGTTCCCAAAGAAATATTCCATGGGTTTGGAAAGTGTGGATAGCGTTTTATTTGGAGGCTTTATTAAGTTGAATTGAAAACATACTGGATTCTAAAGAAAGCTAGGTTTTCTGTCCAGGATGTGTGTTACTCAGAAAGCGTAAGAAAACTGTACTGATGTGTTATCTGTGTACATGTATTGAGTATCACTCATGCGTACAGAATCATTGCAAACATGCCCTAGCACGACCATGAGATCACTAAAACACTCGTTGTAGGAGAACAGTTAAGACAGTATGCATTTTGATGTCCTTTCGGTTTGTTTCCCTAATTTTATCGTTACCATGACTAATTCTTTTACCTCTCCTATTTGTATGTGTATCTGACAAAAGATCAGTTCTTTTGAAGATCCAATAAAAGGTGTTACTTTCATTACAAGTCAGTAGCTTCTTGCTCTGCAGAAAAAAAAAAGCCAGTTGTTTGGAACTTTGAGGGCTGCAGCGATCATTTCAGCACGGTGGACAGATCACAAGCCACTGCCAGGGTTGATTACTGCATCGCCTCTGCAAATTCAAGTACTACGCTGAGTGACTCTGAGAGAAAACTCTTTCATTCATTAACGAGAAGATATTTGGATGTGTTGCTTCATGTTTTAAATATAAATAGTCAGAAATTAGTAGAAGCCATATTTTTTATAGGGGAGGAGGGGATAGTAAATTCATTAAAAATAACCTATAATGGTGCCATCATTTAAAAAGTGAGTCCAGGGAGGATCTTGCCACCTTCCTTTACAACTGTACAATCTGTCCTGAACTTCTGCTCTTTGCCTCACATACACACAAATCTTATGAAGATGACCTTTAGAGAGAATTGAAAAGAATTGTTAGGAAGTAACTGCCTTTCATAAATTCTCCTTGAATTTGGGAAAACACACACACATGCATACAACTATCTGATGCATTCTATTTGCAACTAAGTTACTACTACTATTGACTGTTAAATGTGTGTCTTTAGGCTACAGAAAATGTTCCTCGTGGCTTTCCTAAATGCCAGGTGTTCAGATTACAAAAGAGTACTGGCAAGTAAAGAGCCAAGAAGAAGGCATAAAATCATCTTGGTGACTAGGAAAAAAGAAAAGAAGGAAGACAGAAAAAGATGGGGCAATAAAATCACCACAATCAGAAACACCAGCAATTGTATTCTGAGCTGGGTCTTAGCTGTTGCAATATTGGCAAATAAAAGGCTGGAGACAAAGGTGAAGGTTAATTTGGAGACGAAGGTGTCTACCAGGCTTGTCACAACCAGTGCAACTTGGTTTACTAAAAGCAACAACAGATGCCTGCAATGCAATGCAAGGGAGAAAAAATAGCAGCTCTTCCTCTGATGACAGAAATGTGCATCTTGATACATAACGATAGCCCTTCTTTAAAATATTAAAGATGCACAGTATCTAATACAGTTAGGAGAATGGTGCTGAATGATTCACAGTCTACACTTTCACCTCCAAAATGTAATAATGTACCCACTGGACTGATTTTCTAAATTGCTATGCATTGAATCCCTTATGAGTTTCATGAAATACTGCATTCCACTCAAAGGATCCTTGAATTTAATTATGAGCAACTTGGGGAGCTCAAGGGAGTGATCAGTATACTAGTTAGCTTTTCCATTATTTGGTCATAAGGAGAAGAAAGTGATGTAAGCATGTTATAGAAATGGGGCAGAAGTCAGAAGGGAACTGGAAGAGAAAGCAAGGGAAAGGCAAACACAATAAAGGTCACTTTTTTAAATGAAGGTGAGTGAAATGTGAAGGGAAGAAAGAAAAACAAAAGAAATACACATTCAAATCATATATCTTTTTTTTCCAGCAAAATTTACCGAATTTCCTCGAAATGTTACAGCAACTGAGGGACAGAATGTTGAAATGTCATGTGCTTTCCAGAGTGGATCTGCCTCAGTTTACTTGGAAATACAGTGGTGGTTTTTGCGGGCAGCTGAGGACCAGGAGACTGGAGCAGAGGTGACAGGCACTCAGGTATATCCCAACCCAGCCTCAAGCTTTCCTTCTTCACTCCTACTCCCACCTTCTACAAGTAACCAGCCGCAGAAAGCAAGATCTGAAACTCTAAGGGTATCTGGAAGCAATTGTATGCCTGTCTTTTTCAGAGCTTGGTTGTAGCATAAGCCACAAGCACTATGCACATTGAGGCATATCTAATATTGCAAGACCACTCACTATTCAATAGGATTCCTTCCTAGGTTACATTTGGATTGAAGATCTGTCTTCTATTAAAGGAATTTAATGGCAATTCACCAGTTTGTAATAAAAACAGCATTAGGTCTTACAACTAAATTTGATGATTTAAATGCTATACTTTTCATATGTGCCATAAGACCCCTTTAAGGGACCGTAAGGAAAATGACCCTCTCCTCCCTCTCTCCCCTCTTTTGCCATTGATTTACCTAAATAGGATAGAGTAAACGAGAGAAAGAGAGAAACGGACAGAAAGAAAGAATTACCCTAATATCAGTTCAGCCCAATATTCAGGATAAACAAAACAGTATTCATGCGCACACCTTCACTCCCTCTCTGTCACACACCTTTTCTCTTTTTTTTCTCTCTTAACTATGAGCTGTAAACTGAATTTAAACAGACCAACACCACAATCTAAGATTAAGAGGGAGAACTGTGTAAGACATAGTTGTCTCCTGACTTCTCCAGAGCTAAAGCTGTTTAATCCGGAGCCTAATTAAATAAATAACTATGTAGAGGGCCTCCTTCCTTGATACCACTGTGAACCTTCTCACTAACCCACTTCTCCAATAGAAACAAACAAAAACTGCCGTTTTAAAAATTATCTCTCCTGTGAGTCTGCTTGCTTTTCGTGTAAGGAAAAAGAACATTTTAAAAAAGAGAAATGTTGCAAAATAAATGAATAAATAACTTGTTCGGCAAAGCAGAGATCCTTATCTTCCAGAAGGGGAAAAAAATGATGTTCGGCCTATAGGTGGCACACTTAGCATACGAGTGAACTTCTCACTGTCGTCAGCTTTTCCAGGGACTTTCTAAAGCTCAAGGCTCAGTCACGCCTTTTTGAAGCAATGTTATCTTTCTCCAACAGGTGGAGCTCTTGCCAGAAAGAGATCTAGACAACGATGGAACAAAAATCAGCGTAAGTGTATTCAAGAACTATAGAAATGAGAGTCAAAACTGCCTTTTTTCCATATACATCATATTACTTTATCTTTATTATTTATTAACATACAGCTAATAAATAATCTGTGACTTACTTATTGATATTTTAATTCTGAAGCTCTTTAAATTATTTAATTTTTAAAAGGGTTTTGAATGAAAATGAGGATGTATGAGAATTAGACAATGAATTAGCCAAAAAACAACAACCTGTAAGCAGTTTTTTCTTTCAACTTTCACTACAGAATCCATATTGCCTGATTCTTACATGAAACAATTCAAATAATAACTAATATATAAATAATAAAATACTATTTTATTTATAGATTGCAAAGTACTTCCATCACAAACTCATTCACAAATAAAAAACTTAGGACACCAATTTTGCTCTTTAATATTCTTGACAACAATCTGAATAGCAAGTTGCTTTTATCATTTTTAACTTCTAATGACAATAAGTAATTTCCTTTCCTAACAAGTTAAAAATAAAGGTGAAAAAATATTAGACTAGTAGAAAATATCTCAGTGAGATTTTAATATTTTGATGGCAAGAATTAATATTTGACATTGATAATATGATAAAGTTTTGGCTAAATTAATTCCAGTTGTAGAATATCAACATGTATTAAGTACCTAGTATATAAACAACAGTGTTCTCTGAATTAAACAACACAAAAACAAATGTCCAACAGTGCCTTAAGAAGAGTATATGTTACTGAAAGTAACATCACTTTTTAAGTTTTATGCATTTATGTTGAAATATGGGCCTCTTTATTTGAGGTTTTTAAAAATGATGAACATTTTAATTTAAAGATATATGGGTGTTTTATATTCTCTGAATTTTGGTTCATATATTGCTTTGGAAAAACAACAACAATGGTCTTCTAAGGACATGGCCATGTCACACTTTGGGAGTAAAAACATTAGTGTAATTTGAAATTTAACTAATTTAATCTTTTGTTACTATTTTTCAAAAGTTAATATAACTTTTCATACAGAAATAGTTCAAGACATCGCTAAACATTATCTTCTGCTGTAGATAGAGCATTTTACATAAAATGCTGATGACTCTGCTGTGTGAATCTATGTCAGGCATGGGAGACTTGCAGCCTCAAGGCCATATGTGGCCTGTTAGGTCCTTAATTACAGCTTTTATATTCAGTCAAAGGTCTGCATTTGAGGACCTAGGGGGCCACACGTGGCTTCAAGGCTACAGGTAGGGAATTTTGGCTGAATCTAAAGGGTTTCAGGTTCCTCACTCCTGATCTGGGTGAAAAGACATTTTATGCAGACACAGTTACCTATTTCTAAGAATAAGAAATGAATATTTCCAATATATGGAAGGGCATAGTCATTAAATACATATGACAAATTCTTTATTGAGGTGTTCAAAAATGGAGTCTATATATAAGAAGGATGCTTCTCTTAAAATTTCATTAAAAGCATAATATAACAATAAAGTGAATCATATCACATTAAAGACACATCTATATTATAGTAAAATAAACTAAACCCATTAAATTTCTTCAATTTAAAAACATTCAACATGCATTTTATTAAAAGCTTTATGCAAGGCATTATGGCTAGGTCCTGGTGATACTAAGGCCCCCTAACAACTCACAAACATACTCAATCCTTGCCATCAATCAACTTACATTTTCCAGAAACACTTACCAGGATAAATAAATCTATGAATATTTGCAAAAAAAGGGAGAAAATTAGGTACTAGAAAATCAGGAAAATCTTTTAGTAGGATATGGCACTTCTAAACCAAGTCAAGGTTTTTAAGAGAAAAAAAGTGAAGAGGAAATATATTTTCCAGGCTTAAAATAATGCTTATCTTTGAAAATAGGTCAGCTTGATGGGAATATAAGATAAAGTGTATGAAGTTGGATAACCTTATAACTTTAAAAAGGAAAATGGAACCAGATTGTGAAAACCTTTAAAGGCTGAGAGGAAAAAAAAATGCAAGAGATAATAGTGAGCAGTTGTAGTTTTTCATCATAGAAATGTTGTGGCAAGATAAGATCTTGAGAAAGTTAATTTGAAAGCTCTGCAAAGGATGGATTAGAGATATTAGGAAGAAAACACGGAGACCAATCAGGAGAATAACCCACGAGATAAATACTGAGACCTTGAGAATGGAAAGAAATGGTCAGAGATATCATTTAAGTAGATGTGAAGAGATTTAACAAGTGGTCGCATATTGATGTGGTGGAAGAACTGGAAAAGTCAATAAAATTTTATGATCAAAATGAATTATCTAAACCATCAAAACAACTTGCTATTTAAAAGATCATGTGAAACTAGTAGCATCAGTTTATCTTACTATATCCATCAAACACTTCAACATTATTAGATAAAATAATTATTACTGAAATGAATTAATAATTCAAGTTACATATGCAAGTGTGTGCAATCATCATGACCTTGTTTCTATATCTGCACTTCAATCTGAGTGACTCATAAAATGTCATATTAAACATATCAATCTTCCATACATAGACGTTTATAGTATAATAAACAAAGTTTTAGAACTGGAAAATGAGTTCAAATTAGTACTTGTACACTGCCTTAAGACTGTGGACAAGTTACTTCCCTTTGATGAGTCTCAGTTTTATCCTCTGTCAAATGAGATGTATAAAACCTGTAGTACTCACCTTGCAGAATTGTACGGTTTTTCCTACTTACATATTACTGCCCTATATCCACAAATAGTAACTTATAAAAACAAAGATTCACATGGTTTAATAGAGATCACTAGATAACACCAGGAGACTTGGATCCTAGGCACAATTCTGCTATCGACTGAAGATAGGATTTTAGAAAAGTCAACTAAACATTTTGAACTTTAGTGTCCTTCCCTGAAAAACTGCTATCGTAATAGTTACTTGGTTAACTTATTGGTTAGTTGTAGGGATTAGATGGTGCATATGTTCAACAACTTTAAAGGTCCCAAAGCCCTGAACAATTATTAGGAATTATGGTCATTGTTTACAAATAATGCTACAGATACTCATTTACAAATGTCTTGACTTACAATTTCAAATTTTGGAGAACTACCTACCTTGGAAATTCCATCCACAAACTCAAACTTATATTTTTCATAATCTTAAGAAGTAACTATTAAATATTAGGAGTATGATTTGAACAGTGATGTTCCTTGATACAAATCTGGGCCTCTATCCACCAAATATACACATACAGATACGCATATGCATATACATATGTTCACACACAAATACATATGTATCACACATATACTTAAGCTTAATGAGCTTTAGTTTTCTAAAATCCTGTGATAGAAATTGGTGTGTTTGTCCTTCATCCTTGAAGAGGACCATGCCATCAGAGAAATGATGACATGACTTGCAGTTGACTTTGATTTGAGTGAGGGAGGGATGTGCAAGGTTACCAGACTCACTTTCTCCTTCACAAACATCTGGATCCAGTGACCTGATATTCATCAGGATGATTGGAGATGGCCCAGGATGCAATGGGAGACATTTGCCCTTTTAGGCTAAGGCCTTTTCAGGTACTCACTTAGAGTGAGGTAATGACCATTCATTGAATACGCCTCTTTAAGAAGCAGTCAGGGGATGGCCTCTTTAATTAGAAAAATTAACAAACTGGGAGAGCAAGACTCTCAGGTTTGCTGTTCCAAGAAAAAGTTACCCTTGTGATTCACTCTAAGCCAGGAGGGTTCAAAAAATATCCACTAAATCTATCTTGGACAGGGATAATATACATATAGATGTATTCATAAAGACACACACATTTATGGTCTGTATCTGAAAATTCATTGGTATGAAGAGCAACTCCTATTGGGAAAATATTCTCTACCAGTGTAGATCAGTATGTTCTCTATACATTATAGCTTCAGAAAATTGCCTACGGCAGTGAGTAATTAAATAACTTGCCCAGGGTTACATGGCCAATTTGTGTCAAAAGTAAGACTTGAAAATATGTGGGAGCCAATCTTAGAGTCACCCACTCGATAGGCTCCAGTCAAGCTTATAAAACCACTTATCCTTATCATTGCATGCTATTTTGTGCATCATTTTTTACCTGAATGAAGCTCAAAAAAGAACTGTCTTTCCCAGTAGAAAAGACTATACCAAAAGGGTATACAACTTATATGCATGAGGTTCCTAAGTGGCATAATAGATGGTGTGATGGACTTGGACTTAGGAAGACCTGAGTTTGAGTATTACTCCAAATACTTACTGTTTGTGTGATCCTGGACATGTCACTTACAAGCTCTGTCAGCCTCAGTTTCCATATACGTTAAAGTATATAGTGCCTGCTTCACATAATTCTTGTGAGGATAGAAAGAAATCTCATGGAAAGCTCTTTACAAACATTTCAGTGCTATTTAAATGATAGATATTTGGTGTATTATATATTGTAAGAACTTTGGCAGTGCATACATTTTGATTTTTTTCACTTTATTAGAATTATAATTGTTCACATCCTTCCATAGTTGCTCACCCAGTTCATCTTTTGGACCAGCAAAATGTATTTTAATTTGTATTGTATACTGTAATAATCTATGAATTCAACATAGAGTAACACTTCTTTGACCTCATAATATACTTTCCAGAACTAACCATCACAGAGTTGCTCACACAATTAGATAATAACATGACCAGATACTTTAATTTTGGAAATGGACACGACCTGACTAACAGTCTGGAGATGGGTTGCTTGAGTCTGAAGTGTATGACCCTTCTACACATCTAACACTGGTGTATGGAGGCTTCTGACAAATATTTGTCAAATTAATTGAAGAGATTAAAAAGAGCATCTACTTTTATTATTTTAAAAATTCTACTTGAAAATTAAATTCTCTGACCCTATGTTCCCAAATCTATTAATTTTTCTTTCCATGTTTTATATCAGCATGTATAGTCAACAGAAACTTTGAACTGAGTTTTAAACAGCAATATATTTTTTTCTTTGAAAATTTTACAGACAGTGAAAGTACAAGGGAATGACATCTCACACAAGCTTCAAATTTCCAAAGTAAGAAAAAAGGATGAAGGCTTATATGAATGCCGGGTGACAGATGCCAACTATGGAGATCTTCAAGAATACAAGGCCCAAGCCTACCTTAAAGTAAATGCAAACAGCCACTCTCGGAGAATGCAGGCCTTTGAAGCCTCTCCCATGTGGTTACAAGACATGAAACCCCGAAAGAATATCTCTGCAGTCGTTCCCAGTAGCATCCATAATTCTGCTAGTCAGCGAATGCGCTCCACCTCCAGCCCTCAAGCTGCAGCCAAAATTCCCAAACAAAGTCCACAATCAGGTATGATAAAAAGTATTTTGAGCTTTTCATTTTACCAATGAAAAAACTCTCAACCTGAGGATAAACCAGACATATTTATTCAGCTGAGGAAAGTGTGGTCAAATTGATGTCCAATATTTTAGGAAAAAATAGTTTAATTTGAAGAAATAATGAAATACATTCACTAGGCATCAGGAGGGGCTTTACAGAGGGATATAAATAAGCCACGGTAGTCACTGACATTGTTTCATTTTTAGAGTGAATAAAAATGGACTCTGTTTTTCTGTATTTCCACATGTTCTCAAAATAATAAATGATGGAGTTTGGGTGATACTGTAAATGCATGTTCATTTTTTTATAAAAAAACCCCTACTTTTAATAGTCTATTCTTACTTTAAAAACTCATAACAATTAAAAAGAAAAATATATGTATTTATCATGTATGTTTTTAGTTCCATTTACATCTAAACAATGCTCTTCTTCTGAGAGCTTTTGGTTGTTAAATGGACGTTTTTCCACATGTGTAGAAGGTGGATATAATAATGGAAGGAAATTAAGATGTGTGAAAGGG